>AZLU01000121.1:71463-96127 GCA_002224055.1 Pezizomycotina sp. ARF18 | reverse complement strand
AAGTAAGTGGCTTTGTGGAGCCGTTATCATGCAGCGGCTAATCCACTCGCTTCCTAAGGCTTACACACGTGGGCTAGCATTATTTAGCGTGGGAGAGTGTTGTATCTTATCTCGTCCTAAACAGTCGTAAATCTGCGGTCTAGCAATCTACCCGATTGTCAGCGTGGAACGAGGTCAAAATAATCCGATTTTCGTACTCTCGAGGGATACCAATAATTAATTAATGCCTCATGTCACTTACTGTCCCTCCTGTAATACATTCCCTCCCACTCTCTAAAGAAATCATACCCGGGATGCCTTCTGATTACTCCCCTTTCTTACCCACCCCGGATCGCTTCTGGCGTTCCTCGGTGCTGCACGGGGAAAGCTTACTTAAACCTATCCTTTCGGTTACCGGCAAATTCGCCGTGGAATGTGTATACAAAATCGTATCCTGGATAGCTTTGCCGAACATCGGACCCGTTCTCCACGTTTCTCCCACGTTTTCGACCAACCACTAGAAACTTCTGCTAGTTTCTTCTCGAATATCGGACGGTAGAAAGAATATACATCCTTACGCAAAAACCCGCTATCGTGTAGCTGACCAAGAGAGATCTCTTTTCCAGGGCGAATGAGTCAAAAATCGACCACGGCAAAATGGTATACACTCGTTATAGGTCTCGTGTGATTTTGAAAATACCTTGAACTCTGGGAAATGTGTCTTAGAAGGTTTGCATCTGTCCGAGATGGCTACCATAACCATTGTCGAAAGAGTGACCCTGAAATCATTATTGTCGACTGCCTTGTGCAATTTTTCGTAGTGCGCCATTGAAATCGGCCGTTTAGCGGGTCAAACTTGAGAAAACGAAGGCCGTCGATGAATCGCAAGTAAATCATAAGATTCAGAGAGAAAATTTCCTTGGGTAGATTAGTACCGATAGAAAGATCTGACATAAGTTCATATACCTGATAAGAGCACGAGGGTTGAAGTTAAAAGAGAGAATATTGAATATTGGTGGTGGACCTCGCGGCGTTATAAACATTTCGGCGGTGAGTTAGTTACTCGACGTTTCCGCGGAGTTACTAAGGAGGTGACGGAGGATTTTTCTGCTGATCAACCGCGCGCCATGCCCAATTAGAAATTTAGAATTAAAAAAAAAAAAAAGAACAAGTTAGCTAAAGTACTGGAAATCGATTAATACTTCATTTCTTAAAAAGTAATATATAAGAGTAAAAGGAGTAAGACAGTGGTAAACTTGCGCATAGAATGGTGGACGCGATATATAGCTTTCTGAATCCCGCAATTAAATTCTTTTTGGCGAGGAAACAAAAATAAAAAAAAATTCTATCACAACCTGTCATCCCCTTGAGGGCAATAGAACTCGTCGGGGATTCATATCACTCATTGGCTTATTGCAATCGACTTCTTACTAATAGTATAGTATCAACGGTGTCTATGTAGCGATCGAGAACGAAACGATCAAAAAAACATCGCAACGAATGCTTTTTTTTTTTTAGCAAATTTTTAAATTTAGCAATAATAATATTGCTCTTGATCCTATCAATACAAAGACACAATAATAATGAAATAGATAAACAATCCAAGGATAGTATTTGCATCTAACAAATGTAAAATCATAATCTATAATCCAGACCACTAGCCTAGCTTTGGTTTCTCCATCAACCGCGCACAATGCGGAGATATATTATTTCAAATCACGTCCAGTGGATTGGTTCCACGGGCTGCTTGGCTTTGAGTACTTCGAGGCCTCTCTTAGCAGCAGGTCATGGATTCCAAACCCACGCCGATCTCCTTCACCGTCCATGAGTTTTTTATAACCTCCCACTCCGGCCTGCAGTTTCGCGCGGGTCGTATGACACTTTTGCCAATGCCCTCAGCTTATTGAGACGACCGTTTGCCAAACTTCCTCAGCATCAACACCGCCTCTGTAGAATTGCGCTCTTGTTTCCGAGAACTTTTCGGCGGGATACCGTTGTAGATCAAATCATCGAAGGTGCCGGCAACGTATGCCGCTACGGTCGTGCTCGACGAATGGTTTCCGTAGAATGCCCACTTAGCGCGATGTCGCTGGCGACTTCGAGGCCTTTGCGAAGTTGTGGGAGTCAATGGGTCTAGGGCCATTGAGCCACTTGTTCATGATCTGAGACCACCACATCAGCCAATAATCATTACGTAGTTCGAAACCTATCATGATCTCGAAGTAATCAATCGCCTTCCAGGGGAAGTCTTCGAAGAAGTCGCCACCGCCATTGAACCAATGGGTTAATCCAGGGATGATCCAGTCCATGCCTTCGGCAGTCTCGAGGCGCGACTGGCGACACTATTGTACTTCTCGTTCATACGCTCGAGCTTGGCTCTATCAACGGGCTTCAATGTCTAAGTTCTTTAGTGATCTTATCGAATTGCGCGATGTTTTTTTCAGCTTCCCGAAGCATATTTAACATCTCCGACCTAGCAACAACGGCTTCTTTGGCGTTGGTAGCTAAGAATAGCGAGTCCTCAGCGAATTGATTGCCGTCAACGATTTGTACGAGATGTTGCTTGATCCATTCCTCCGACTGGTAGTTTTTGAAAATTTGAACGCGCGTCGGGAGCATCAGGCCGTATCTGGCGATAAATGCTCTTCGACTGCAGCAATGTTCTTATCGAAGTTTGCGATGGCAGCCATTTTATCTTTATTTTTGCAGGAAGCTGGTGCAACCGCTAGGAGCAACGGTAAGAGGAAAGTTGAGAAATACATGACGGTACTCTTTGGAAGGTGGTGGACGGTTCGGAGTCGGTCTTTCAGGTGGATGCGGTGTTTACAAACATTTATTCCTTTGCAAAAGTTCCATCTGAAGTGGGAATCTGCGCATTTTAAATCCTACAAAGATTCACGAGCGCCTCAGAGTCATTTTTCGGTCGGGCTCCGGATCGGAGGATGCGGGTTACTTTGGATCTTTACTCGGCCAGAGGTCCACTGTAACGAAGTTTCTCCGATGAGCTTGGCATCGCTCATTTGTGTCTCGGCTTGCAAAGGCTTCATCGTCAAAAAATGAAACAAACTTTAAAAGATGCCCGTTGTTTACTGGCTTGCATGTTTTACTTTTGAGTGAGAGTGTTTCATTTCCACGATCTAACTGTAATCATAATCGAAGCAGAATTTTTTCCCTCATGGAGTTTGTTTCTCTAGAGTCAGTGCATGGGAGATATGAGCAATTTAAACAATTTAAATATTTCTGAAGATAGCAAGGGAATTCAGTTACCGTTTACAATAAGTCTTACTGAATATTAGATCGAAGACGAAGAGAATTAGTTTTATGAAGGCATATACCAACGCATAAGCCCGCACAAGTGTTTCAAGAAGATATTACTCATTTTTTAATGGCTAGGACTTACGCAAAGGAGGGAGTTAGATACTAGGATGTCATTCCCCTGTTGCTATGAAAAAGATTGGTCTGTTGCTATACTCCAGAACTTTCACTTAATACTGTTTAGGCAAATACTCTATGTGTGTCTTATATCTTGAGAAAGTCCATATCGCTGCACAACGTTGCCATATATATTAATTGAGTAGCGATGTTTCAGTTTTCTGAAATAGGGCGTAGGTCGAGTGAAAGATAATTTAGTTGAGAACCAAATTTATAAATCTAATAACAGATAGACGCAGTATTATCAACAAGATAAAAATAATGTGAAAATTATCTTCATCTTATTTACATTAAAGAATATGCGACGTTAGAGTACTGATTTATTCTTTGAGAAAATGTGAAGCATTGAAACGGAATAGACTGAATAGACTGGAGTTTAGTAACATAAATGTTAGCGTGCGAGTAGCTAGAAAGTTGAAACTGAAAGCAGAGTTGGACTGAAGATCATCTTAAGTATAAGGCTCGAAACAAGTGAACTGTTTAGTTCTGTTAAGAGAGGAAAAAAAAATAATAATAAAAAATAAGATTTAGCCTGCATATTGCTGTAAAATCCAGGTACTAGGGATTAATAGATATTAGAAGCAATTGAGATAGAAACCAAGAGTATATATAAAGGTTTATAGGAAGCAGAATATGCTTGTTCCATATGGAAATATAATCATGTCGTTAGCAATTTTTGTAGATAGCCAGAAAAGATGGGAAGTTTTAGGGAAGGCTCTTACTACTACTTTGTGCTCTCTGAGCTGGTGCCAAAGGCGCCGATCAGGTCCTAGGGACTGTAGACTACGGCCTCGACGGGTTCGCCAAGCAAGGCCTGCGCCCAATTTAGAATATTATTGGCCGGGAGAAAAAAGGAAGTTTGGAAGGATGTCGACACTGAAGTTTCGCCGGTGCCAATGACAGCGCCAGCGTTCATGCCAATCCGCCTACCTCCCCGTCAAAACCCATGCGCTGCTGTCCTTTAGCGCACAACTTTCGGAGGTGCTTGAGTGTGGCAAGGCGAAAGGAGACGTGTGACTCAAAGCCCTCAACTGTGACCTTCGCAAATTCGGAATTACAGCCCTTGACCCCAAGGTTGCCATACCGAGTACCTTCACTTCGGAGCCGCGTACGTGGGGAGTTGGTGCGATCTCCGTCAAGCCCTTTACGCCGTACGTGGTGAAAACGAATCGCTATTCTCCACACAGTTCAACAGGCCTCTTGGCGTGATCCCATCACCTCAACTAACGCAATATCCTTCAGCGTGTGGCGAGCAAGCAAATCGTAGTCGCTCTCCCATCTTGCCCTAATACATGGGTCATGAATAAGCTTTCTTAGGTTGCAATGAGAACTCTTCCCATTTCCTATCCCTCAGCTTGAGGTGCAGGCGACCCATGGCCATAAGACACTCCGTGATCTCGCCGAGGAGACACCAATGTCGGCCCCGGAAGTAGCGGAAGCCATCGGGGCTGCGGTAGTAAATATGGCTAATTTCGTCTTCCGACGGACCTTGCTCCAGGTTGAGAACGCGCGCTTATCGCGGAGGTTGGCGATAGTAGTATTTGGGTTCGGCATTTTCTGAGGTTGGGTGATGTCGATTTGATTTATGAGAGCTTTGAGAAGTGTAAATTAGCTCGAGCAAATTGACCCGTAAACGAAGAGTCGCAACGTTGTTAAGATACTCGCCGGAAATATCTAGGCTTTATTAGCGTCAATCGCGAGATGACTTATATTTGAAATGGATGAAGGAGTTGTTTGTAGTTCTTTTGTCTTTTTTTTTTTTTTTTTTTTAATTTGGAAAAGGTAAAAACGGCGGCTATAACAAATATGGTATCAGAAAGAAATAAAATAAAATAAAATAAGAAAGTTTCTGCCCAGGTGAGTAGAAAACTTATAAGATTATTGTGTTGGTCTTCAAATCTTCCATTGTCTAAAGTTTGGTTACTATGAGGAATTTCTAAGCTTATATATTAGAAATCCAAATAATAAGCTATTGACTGCGGAACATAGTCGAGAAGCTTATGACAGATGCGCTGATATGCTCTTAAATTCGATGATACTTAGGTACATTTTAACGAAACGCTTACTAGTATAATTCAGGATTCTAGGCCGTAGTATTTTAGAAAGACCGTTCCGCATCATTTATTTGCAACGTTGAGATAAATGGAATTCACTAGTGTTGTACACGGCTTTCAGGGTAGAGCGATACATGGCGAGGCGTATACAAGGAGCTTCTCGTCGCCAAAGAGCCGGCCATGCCTTCTGTGTGTTATCTCTTTATATAAGTATATAATAATATATCAGTCAACAATGGAGTATTTTCATTCCAGGTGAAATGTGGTGTTTCGTTTACAGTGCTTAATCCTGTTTAAATAGATGCATGGATAGATGAAAGCTTGAAAACCGCAGGAATTACCTTTCTAATAGATAGGAGATATGTCCTTAATATTGCGATTCAGCGAACATACAGGAATAGGATGGCTTTTACGTTACTTTTTTGGGTCGAGCTATATCGAGCCCCCAAAATTGATATATCGAGCCCCACTCAGCATAGAGGCCAAAAAAAGAAGAAAAAAATATAGGCCGTCGTCCACAAAATCAAGGCATATAAACAGTAGCTACTCCAAATTATGGCCTCCAAACGTCGCTTAAGTGGTACATCTGTATCCGCGTGTTCCTATTTAATATCATAAATATAAAATACATGCGCATATATAATATTATAGCGGTAGTTTTGCAGAGGCAGCAACTAGCGGCGCTACCTCCGCTGTCTCTACTGCCACCGTTACTCTATTGCCTCTACTGCCTCTACTGCCTCAATTGCCTCTACTAAAGGTGCTGTCTCTGCTGTAGCTCCCATGTGCATTGCACGTCCTGCGGCGACTTGCTTTTTTTTCCTTTCTTTTTTTTACCTCTTTATTACGGAGGGAGCTCGATATATTATTTTGGGGGCTCGATATAGCTCGACCCTACTTTTTATGAATGCAACTTTTTAAACGGAAATATAAAATCGGCGAATAGCATGATACTATTAATTCTGAATTCGGTAGATTGCATTTCTATTTTCTGGAACCAAACCATCTAATATATTTTACACAACCACGTCGCCCACGTTAAATTGAAACTCTATGATGACTCTACCAACGATCTGTAGTGTATTTAGTTACCGGTCCACCCAAACGTCCGATCGCACCAGAAGCTACCCAAGTTATCGTTCCAGTTCGTATCGAAGCCGTTGACCTTGTTCATGTCACCCGTACCGGATATTGGATGGTAGACTTCTGATCCCAAGCGTCGGACTTGCAGTTCTTGTCGCTAGATGTTTCGTAAATTTTATCAGTAAAACTGCCGGTATCTAATATAGACTATAAGCTCAGAAGAAGATATCTTACCTATGAAGAATACACGTAGTGCCCTGGTCGGGACCCATAGAGCGGACGTTGTGGTACCACGGCGAATCAAGGCCGATGCACGTCCTCAGCGGCTGAACTTTGTAGGAGCAGTCTTGCCAGTTTGTGCCGTGGCAAAGGTAGATCTTAAAGACGAGCAAGTGTTAGCTGAATTATCAAAGAGCTACTAGGAGTGATTCAGGAGGTTTTACGTACACCACCAACAGTACGCTTCTCGATGGCATCGGTAGGCATCGCCACGGCCGCAGTGGCGGCGAGCAGGGTGAAGAGAGCCTTGACGGAGAGCATTGTGACGGTAAATGGAGTGAAGGATATCTGATGGATAAGGATGACGCGTGGTTTGAGGATAAGTATGCAGTTCGATGGCTTCTGGTCTCGACGCTGATGTTGGGGTATTTCTGGGGCTTTATAGTAAATTCACAGCCAAGATTTCTTCCAACTATCTAAACCAAGGCAGAGATAAAACTACAAGTGTTTTCCGATCCGTATAATCCTTCCGTGCCATGCCGATGCCATGAGCCGTATCGCGTCTCGCCTAACAATTTCGACATGCTACAAATGAATTCCTTCTGGGATCATGTAACACCAATTGATGATTCATACACGATTCATTTTAGTTATACATTAGATCATTCCAGAAAACAGAATAAATTTTCTACGCTATCGTATCAACAATCTTTTGATTAATTACCCTTCTGGCGTAAGCTCGTAAGCTCCCCATTCATAAGATCCATTTCCCGTCATGGAGTTGAACATTGGCGTTCGTTGCGACTTTCCCAACTTTGCCGGGTCATCCGATATCATTATCGTTATCAAGGATCTACCTCATGGATTATTGTCAGTGTCTTAATTCTTCATACACTTCCAACCTTGTCGGATTTAGATATTAGCCTACCATCTGATGTCATCCAGCGAGCGGAGGCGACTCGCAGCCCAGGGTCTTTCATAGCCTTCCTTGATACCTGGGATCATAATAGAAGGCTCTATCGTATACGCGTACCGCAGTTTCTTCAAGGGAAACCTAAAAAAGCTCACCTACACTGGAATTAATGCGGATTTACCTTGTTCCCTGAGCCATAGAAGAGTACTTAAGCGCTTCTTGTCTCATAGAACTCGTACAAGGTGGAAGGCGCTCTTACGACAATCATTGCCCGAAACTCTACTTTTATAAGGCTCAAGAGGGTTCCGATTATTCCGAAATAAAATTCCTCGGTTACACTCCTAATCAGGAGGGCTTACGCTTGGCGAGTGTTTAAACCCCAGTAGATTTTAAAATTTTCAGTCCAAAAAGGGAAAGTGCCCGTTTTAATATTTCCAGCGCTCGAGCCCCTGGTTGATCTTCTGGGAACAAGGCCTGCTCTCCTCCGATTCCTCCGAGTTAACTTTAATTTTAAATCCTTTAACTATTATAAAGACGGCTGCTTGTTGCTATCATGATGCCCTTATTACCGTGATCTGGAAGTTTGCTAAGCCTTGCTACTCGTCGTCCTTCAGAAGGAAGGAGAGAGATCGTGAAAATGTCAACAAGGATGTTTTGTAAATTTGCCGCTCTGCCGTTGTTCTGGAATCACGGAAAGCATATCCCGGAGCGTCCATTCGCCTGATAATACCTTTATATTAATCATCTGCTGTTACGCCCTGGCCCATGTCCTAGCTGCCATTTACACGGGGTTGGTAACGGTTCCTATGTTTATCATGGTTCTAAATTATACGTATGTAGGCCAAGATAGAAAACGAGAGCTGCAAGATCATGGTTAGGCGACGCTGCCTTTTGATTTCAACTTATAAGAAATCTTCTAGCTGAGAAGTCGTAAGCTGGAAGACGGTAGCAGCCGTGAACCTGTTAACAGGAATTTTGAACTAGGTTGAATTTCATCATAGTAATCCTTTTCCCGAGTATATGGCAATGCTGACATTTCCAGCGATCCCGCCTCGACGATCAGGCAACCATAGACTTTATGGCCTATCTTGATCATCCCTTCCGGGGCATATCGATACCAAGTTTGTGACAGCCATGAAATCGCTTCAGGTATATATTCTGCAGTCAGCCACAGAGTGTATATATCGCTACCCTTCTCCTGCCCAGACACCTCCCAAACAAACTGACAACCATCCATACTCCTACCAAAATCATTTGCCCTATACCTACACCAGCCCACCACCATGGTCGCCCTAAAAGCCCTTCTGATCTCCACCCTCGCGGCTACCACCGCATCCGCCGCCTCCTTAGACAAGCGCACCGTCGGTGGCATCTACCTCTGCACAGACTACAACTGGAAAAACTGCGCCTACAAAGTGCAACCCTCGGCGTCTGCATCGGCCTCGACGCGCCTTACTTCCAGCACGTGCGTTCCATGGGCCCGGACCCGGGAACGAAATGCTACCTCTGGGGCAACAAAGACTGCACGAACCCCGTCCCGACGGATCTGAGTGATGAAAGCACATACACGATCCGCTACCCGGGTTCCAGTGATATGGTTCATTTGAACGGACATAATAATATGAATTGGGATCATTCTTTAGGGAGCTTTATCTGCTACGCTGAGTGAACCTGGCCTGAATTATAATGGTAAATGGACTTGGACTTTTGATTTGAGGGACGAGATTTGAGATTTAGATGAACGAATCTTGTACGACAGTGTAGACTTAAACTCATAATATGAAAGGAGGGTTCGTAATTGCTCTTAATCGCCAAAACTTTTGAAACTTCTCAGAGTGTCATCTCCAGGGAGCCAAAATGACCTTTCATGTGATAGCTTTCCTTCCCATCTGAGTGCAATTGGGTATAAGGTGTCGATTTTGGCTGCCAACTTTCAGCTCATTGCCGTTTCTTCCTCTCTTAACTAAGTTGTAAAGACGATTGTTACAAGGGTCTGTTAGGTTAGACGAGGCTTGGGAAGATGCGTATGACCTCGGGTTCAATTTCCGGTATGGCTGCTATATTTTTGCTATTTTCTTGAACGGTTTTCTTTCTTTTTTCTTTTTTAGACTTCAGAATGAAAGTAGCGGTAATGATTTACAATATGCATCTAGTTGCTACATTACTAGGCAGAGAACAAGAGTAAGTTTCGCCTCAGAAGAATCTCATAGACACTAAATATTTATAAGTATAAAAGCGTGATGCGTTAGATATATATCTACTTGAAGTGAAACAGGAAGTAACAGCCCTGAGATATGCCATAGTTCAATGCTTACAAAGAATACACGCCTAGGATATCTATAAAGTCTATTAACAGTGAGCTCAGCCCTATCACAGCCAAATATTCCTCCAATCTCACGACCTTCTTCTCCACGGGAGCTACATATCCAATCTTCATCATCGCTGAGCCACGGTAAACAACAGCACAGCACGAAACAGCGGATATGCTGATCCCAACACATCTCTTTATCTTCTTATTCCTCCTACTCTGCGCGATAAGGGCAGTGACCGCAAGCACCGCATGATGCAGTGAAAGGAACAGTGTGACAACATTACTGGTCGCTTTCGCGCTACCAAGTGTTCCGCATCGCCGCCGATGACGAATTGACCTCTGTAAGACTTCGCTTCCGCCATCACAACGCGGAAGCGGTATAGCGCTTTGAACACTTCCATGCCACAAGTCAATCTGCGCAATTTGACCCTTTAACCCCCACGGATTTCTCATCGCTAGCGACGTCGACGATGGAGAATGTTGAGGCCCGCGATGCGGAGCGATGTTGCAGCCCACTTGCCCGCTCGACCACACGGCCTTTGCTACATATCCGCGGCGACGTCGCCTCTGCGTTATTGAATCTAACTTCCTACGCTTTCGAGGAAGCACTTCGACCGCGGGTTGAAAAGCCTCGTGCCGCCTTCAGGGTCGATTTGGATTTCCCATACGCTTCCTGCGTTAGGTTTAGCGACCAAACCGACTGCGAGGCGTGGTAATTCCGCAGAATGTAAATTATCCAATCGCTCCTTAAGCACGCCTTCGTCATCGCTATCTAGTGGAAAGGGTTTCCCGTCTGTTCTCAGAACGTGCGCGAATGCACCAGAGGGCAAGTTACCCTCATCATCCTCGTCGTCAGGGAAGAAACCGTCGCCCACCCAGTCGAGAAAGGCAAGTCTCTTTAGACTTCATTCAAGTACTTCGGGTCAAACTGCTTGAACAGCGAAGCTTCGGGTTCAAGAGACGATAGTGGTATAATGGACCACGGATTCATGTGACCGACGCGGTCGTCAAGGATAAGACTTGCTCGACTATATAATGGTGATAGAAATCCGCCGTTTGGCACGTATAAAGAGACGGAGGCGGTCGACAGGTACTCCGGCGTGACCTCGCGTACCGAGGGGCTGGAGCGCGGGGAGCGACGAGTCTCAGCGGAGAAATAGCGGAGATTTGCATTACCACCGAACGATGTTTCTGAACGTGTAGGAGGGAGCAGAGGAAGAAAGTAAGCGCGGCTGAGATGGTGAGTATTGAAGAGCTGAATGCCAATGTAATCGGTCATCAACAACATCTGAGAGGAAGTGGATTGAATTAGTTCGAGTTCGAATGAAATATGAATCTAGTAATTAAAATGTATTTACTTAAGAAGCTTTCTTAGGATCACCTAAACGTCTCCAAAATTCTACAACTGCATGCCCGAAGCAGACTAAAAGCATAGGACTGGCCCACAAGCTAATGTTCGTTGCTATAACCGACAACAAAATCGGCCCCGTATAGCTAAGAGCGACTTACGCCTCCCTGCAAAACTCGACCCATGATGGTCCAAATGCACAACAGTTCTAGGGATATCCTCCGTGAAGCCAATCGCCCTATCCCATAAAAGGTATACCCGGGCGCGGCTACAAAAGATACGCCTCTTTCAAAATAGACTTTGCCGTTGTCGTTATCCGTAGTGCTACGTACATAGACACCGGAATCGGCGATGTAGCTACCAGATTTATAACTAACTGCACGGTATGGTTCGCGCCAATGCGAGCGTAGCGGGAAATACGAGGCCCAAAGTACACTGCCACGTGCGTAAAACTTGGTAAGAATTTCCAGCACACTTCCTGTGTGGTCGGCGTCATTCTGCTTATTCACCGTGGTAGCGGCGTTTATAGTTCCGATAACCAGAAACGCGAAAAGTAGGGCCATGTCACCCCGGTCGATCGTGCCGTCGATCGTGCCTGGGAGGCTGAGAGAAAATGAGAATATTAAAGGGATTAAAAAGAATCGTACGAGAGTTTCTAGAGATGAGGTTTTCCAGCAAGGAATAGTATCGGACTCGTGGCAGTAAGGAGTTGAAGGTGGAAGAGGAGGGCCAAGGTCCCAGATATCCGTGAAAACAAAAAAAAAAAAGCAGCTAAGCTGCCTGACTACTATTATGAGCTTTTCATATTTATCATCGCTTTGAAAACGTGATTGAAGCATAAGTGGAACCGAGACCCGTACTATCTCTAGTGAGCACGTCCCCGAGCACGTTTCTCGGGCAGATAAAGTTGGATAAGATTCCATTTGACGAATATCCCTCCGTATCAAACTCCACCCGAGATGAAGGTTTTTCCGACCTGCCTTATTCTAATTGATATTTAGGTATCTCACCTAAGAGCCAAGCGTTTTTCCAACGATAAGTAAAAGAGGAGTCGTATCGATGTAAGAAAGCTTAGGAATACTTCCCGGCTAGCCAAGAAATATACTAGTTAGAATGGGAAAGAGGTCGTGATCTAGGGCCTGTAAGGCTCTGGAGGACGCCTGGACACGCAGGTATCTCGAGCTCCAGGGAATTTTTATTATTATTGCAATGTTTCGATAGGCGAGACTGATTTTCCCCTTTTAAGGCCTGATTACCGAGGCGAGGCAAAAAAGAGGAACAAAAAATGAAGCTGGAGAAGCGCTTCGAACATCGCCCGCAAGGGTATCAGGGAATAAGGGTATGAGCAACATGGGTTCTAGGATGTTATAATTTCGTAATGGATACATGAACATAAGAATCCACCGGAAGATACTTTATTATGAGGGTTAGACGTGTCCGTTTTTGGCTCTGTGATTTGGAGTCAAAGTTAGGAAGGCACATCAACGGCTTCCATGATGATCCTAATAGCCGAAAACCGAACGATGCCTCGACAAAATCATACAGATACATTGTATGCCACCGTTTCGAACAGTGGTATAGGACTTCCGCATGCACATGCTGAGTTTTAAAATGATCGATTCAATTCTGGGCCTTCCTTGTTAGATATAACCGTAGCGGCGTCGCACGTCGCATCTCGAAACGGCCGATCTTTTTTCCCCCTTGCTGGAATATTATTGATCCACTCTACTTGTTATCGAACTTTTATTCTTATCATCCCAGTTTCGGCCTCTGCGATCAGACCTCTTTGGATTCAGACGACCGTTCGACCAAGGCGATATATGGTTTTGGCGCCCGCCCGTGTTTCTCGAGCTCGAGCTCTCAATTGCATCAAGAATTGCTATCGTGTGATTTGATACTAAAAGATGGAATAGTAATGCCGATATAGATATCGCTGTAGCCATTCTATAATATCTGTAAACATGGAATTTCCTTAGAAGGCTTATTGGAAACTTTGCGCGATGAAGAAGCTTTAATAGATGCTTAAGGCGGCGCCGATGAAGTTGACCATGGAAAAACGCCTCTCTCCCCAAAAGACCAACTCTCCTTCCCTTTCGAAGTCACATTATAATCTTAACGTCAGGGAATGTTAAGTTGGGAAATCTTCTAGTTTCTCTGCATACGCCATGCATCATGGCAAAAAGCTCCATTGCAGCAGCACTTATCGCTGCGCTGGCTGCCGATCCCGGCCCTGGTGGTGGTGGCGAAGGCGGCGGCGGTGGAAGCGGTGGACCCCGAAAGCCACCTTATGGCGGCAGTTGACCCGGCGGTAACTATCCAGATGAAAAACAATTCGGCATTTTCTACACCGTAGGACCGTGTGTTAGGTACGTAAAATCTACGTTTGAAGCTTCGAACTATCTTAATATGATCGAAAGTAAAACCCATCCGCTAACTATCCCAGTTCTCCGACAGAGCCAAAGACACAGACCTCTGCCCCGACGGGCCACACTGGAACCAGCTCGGCTTCGAAAACCTGCAAGTGATCAACAACTTCCCGGCTGGGGCGTCAAAAACAATCCCGCCAGGCAGCAGATCGACGTCCCCAAGGGCCACAGTAGCATATGCAGGATACGTACACCTTCGTCCCCGTACAACCCCCGCAGGAGGTGTTACATGTACAAGGACGTAAACTTAAGACATTTGATAATAGCTTAACGCATTTCAACGAAGGCGATCATATGAGCGCGGTCACCTGCACGGACGGCCAGAAGGCGTACTGCAACGCGATGAACGTCGATAAGGCGGGCTTCGGGGACTGCCAGCCGCCGATCCGGACGTCGGGTAGGTGGAGAGTTATTCCTATCCTTACCTGTTATATCCGCCGCCAGCATAAATGAATGGGAGAGATAGCACGAACCTATCGGCTGTAATATTGTACAACAGCTTCACGATGAGCCTTTTATATACCATGTAAATATAGAATCTTTATTTTGCATGTTTTTTTTTTTCGTTTCCAAAAATATATCAATCTTCTACCGGGAGGAGATTAGAGGTAGCTAGCACGGTGTAATAAATATAGATCAATATGTTCATAAGAAAACATAGCACTATATTCGAAAGGCTTTGAAGTGATGACTGTTGGTGAGACGACTCAGATTATTCTAATTGTTTTCAATGAGAATAGAATGAGAATAGTAATAATATGCGTCCAATATATATCCATAATACTGATTATTAGTCTCGGTCAGGTCAGATTAGAAACCCAGTAAATAAAGCTCGCGCGACAAGAGGGCTAAACAATATCCAAATGTCTTATAGATTCATGTTATAACCGAGATCAAGAATTTCACGGTGTTGCCAGAAAATGAAGATCCGCAGCGTGAGTTCTTTTGACAATTCCGCCAAAGTAAATGCAAAACTCCTGCTTTTTCGTTTTGTACGGATCTCGATGTACTCGTGCCATGAATTTACGCCCCAAATCCTAGAAGACTCGTGCGCTTCAGCTGATCTTCTAAGTCCTTCCGGTATTCAGGCTCGGAGTTTCTCAGATAAAGCTAGCCTATATTAGGATCGATCTTTATTCTCTGGGACGATCTAGCCAAAAGCCTTACGCAATAGCAGAAAGCCTAGATGACCAAGAAAAGTTTCCCAGTCCTCCAAAAGATGCGCCCGACATCCGCGTTCTTCAGCACCTTGCAGTCGCGTTTGTGTCCTTTATCATTCCAGCCTTTTATTTGACATTCCTAAAAATGACGTATTAGACTCATCTTAACAATCTTTT
Source organism: Pezizomycotina sp. ARF18 (assembly GCA_002224055.1). Lineage (NCBI taxonomy): Eukaryota > Fungi > Ascomycota > Pezizomycotina sp. ARF18. The sequence continues at coordinate 81,025 of AZLU01000121.1, read as the reverse complement.
AGCCTCGAAAAGGGTATTAAATAAATTTTATTAAGAAAATACCAGATATTCACCCTGTTGCAGTAATAAAAGACCCCGCATCTTCCACACTTTGAAAGCCCTTCGGGTGTTTCTCCACAAGTATGGCAAGTATTTTTGCCATTCTTAATAGTATCTTGAATTCTATCGCTTAGCTGCAATAGATCGTTCAGATTAAACGGTAGAATCTATGCGGTTCATTGTTACCAATATTATAACGATCTAGTAGCATTTCCACAAATACCTTTAGTGTTCCACTTCCTCCTGCCTAATACCAACATCCCCATCCATGAAGAAATGTTTATTCGCATATAAAATAGCAACGGTGTTCCCTTCCATCGCAAGATCGGCGAATTCATCCCCGCGCCCCGGAGTGTGGAAATACATCACGAATTCATCGTCTTGGGCGTCTTTGAGACTGAAGGAAAGTCGGACGAGACCTCCCACGTTGGTGATCTCCGCAAGGAGACACCAGTGGCGCCTTGGAGTGACCTCCGACCCTGTGACGACGTAGTAATCCGGATTACCAAAGACGTCGTTCTCGGAGGGGCATTCTCGGAAGGATGGAAAGGTGAGCGCGTCGCGGAGGTTAGCTATCTTTAAGGCCGACATGGTAAAGTGATGTTAGCGTCTTTCTCCAAAAAAGAGGACCATAGTATTTCTTTCTAATTTCTTTCGAGTTTAAAATGCTTCTCGGCTAGAACTGCATACGGACATTGTGGTTCACGTAATCCTTTTTCAATCTTATGTTTATGTTTCTTTTCTCAAGTTGGAAATGTGAAAGAGCAGACAAAAACGTGTCATTCTGCGTTTGGTTTATGCATGGAAACCGACCGCACGGAAACGATTATGATGAAGATGCTGGATACAGGGTATTCAAAGGTAGGGTAACAAGAGTACCAATATCTGAAGACTTCGCACATCTTCGGATACTTTCTTCCAACTTCTTTTACAATATGATCCTGTCCATCAACTCAACTCAACTCAACTCAACTGTAGCCCTCTCCGTATAATCCACAACAGCAAAAGAAAAACAAGAAAAAAAAATAAAAAAAACATTGACAACACTGAGATTCGAGGCCTCAGCCACTAGAAAAGAAGCAAGGTCTAGCCTGCCCGCCGGTAAGGGAGAATGGCCCAATGGCACGAGCTTTACATATCTATCGGCTTCATAGAATACTGCTTTATTTTGTTACTTAATGAAAAACGATATTTTAGTCCCAGGTTGTAAAACCAAGTTGTAGAAGTCCTTCTTATAGAGCAGCCTCGAATATTACAGGTATGGCATGTCGTGCAACTGTGCTCCCCTGGTTGACGAAGGCTAGCATGGACGCGATCGCTCAACTCGAGGAGATCACTAACGCCGCACAGAATCACCTACCTCATTATCAGCGCGAAATTCTTTCTCTTCTATATACACCAGAGAGTAAAGTTCTCGCCTTTGTGTCTCCATTCACCAGTTTCAAGCGCACAAAACCCGCTTTCACCTTCTTTCTTCTCCAAAATAGTCCCTTCCGCCGCTATGTGTATCTGCGGTAGACGGGCCTGTTGTAGAAGCAACCCGGTGATATGAGAGTTTATATAAAGAGCGAAGAGTTGAAGCCATATATGTAGAATATTTACCCCTTAAGTATAGGTGGACACTTCCCGGTGGGGGTCTAAATTTGATAGCAAGTGGAACAGTGGGGTGTCGAGATTATAATTTACCAATTTATTTCTCCGAGGATTCAATTACCAGAATATTAGGAAGCGTCGTCGCTATTTTTTTTTTTTTTTTTTTTTTTTTTTCATTTTTTTTTTCCAATTTTCCCTTTGAAACTGAACCTCTCTCGTCAGCTTTCTGATCACCTCTTAAAAGCCTCCCTCAACATCTTCACAAGTCCATATCGATAACCTTTACGCCCTTCACGACATCCACGGCCAAACTGCTCGACACTCCGGTATTCCGTCCTTTCTTTACCGTCCAACCTACGGACCCAGGGAACGCAACGGTCTTTCGGGATTCTCGAACCGGATCACCATTGTACGGCATGAGGATGCAAAGGGGAGGACGCGACCGCGAGGGCGCCTGCTCGATGTTCTTCGACGATAAGTTGGCCGTGGCATTTCATCGTTCAATTGGGTTAAAATAACAGCTATCCTGCTAACATCCGGGTTGCACTATGACGGTCCTTCACGAAATATCTCATACGACGCGAAACACTGGAATTAGACGGAACGCAGGACCTCAGGATTCAATCGCGGTATCAGGTGATTTTCTCGCCATAATACAAGAATCCTTAGTTGGCACTTCGTTCCCCGGACTCCTCTCCCTTTCGTTTCACTTCCTTCTTCTTTTCCCGCTTTCTAATTTTTCCCTCTCAGTAGGAGTACGAAATATCGTTACGGTCAAGATAATACATGCAAATATGAGCAAAACGAGCTAATACGGTTTTGTGCGCGTCGATTTATCTCGTTTCACGAAATGAATCATGACCGTTTCACTAAGACAATGAGAGGCATTGGCATTCGGCCCTTGAACTGGAAGATTTTTTGAAACCACTCGGTGGGGATGCACAACGCAAAGCTGCTGACTTCAACGCATACGCTTCAACGCAGAATCTTCCTATTCTCGCCTACACATTGCAGAGCTCTTCGTGCCGAGCACGAGCAACGGGAGCCTTCGGCTGCGGGGGAAACCTAGCGACGGAGAGCAAGGAAGGACTTCCGAAGCTCACCCCGAAACCCGCCCCGAAAACCACCATGAGGACTGTGTCTCGGGGAACATAAAGAAAGAAGCCACAAGACCAGGTCATTTCCCTGCTCAGAATCCTTTCCTCCAATAATATCACATCTATTACAAAAACCTAGCAAAATCGAGCATCCATCCTGCTGCAAGGACATTGCATATTGCGTGACGATCTGACGCACGCGGGTCGATGAGATGATCTCCATTGGCTCTTTTCTTTTACTTTTCTTGGGATGGTCCTGCCGTATCTAGGCATGGTCTTTGAGAATCGAAGGAAGCTGCATTTTTTTACGATTGCTTGGTGTGGGAGTTGAAACCGTTTATTCAACCACCAAAGTGATCTCATTACCTTTTTCCTTCCTCAGCTTCCGTTAAAGCATAAAGTTGCTGACCCTTGTCTGGGTACCAGAAGGCAAATATGCTCGACCAAACTCCCGTCTTCTCCGTAGCTGAAGCGTATGATGGGCACGTTCTCAATCCGAAACGAAACAATGCAGGAACCAAGTGATCTTGAGCTGGTATTTCGATGAAATAAAAAGGAAGCTTCGGTCGGGAGGAGCACTATTGGGCCCTGCCGCTGGTTTGCTTCCTTCATTTCATTCATTGGAATAGTTCTATAACCATTTCGGATCTATCACGTCTTTGCACTGTCCGACAGGGATTCACTTCGCGTCCTTCCTTCTTCTGCCTTCAAATCCTGGCCCTCTCCACAATATTTTAAAAAGTAAAAGGATACTTGCCCTTTTTTTCCATTTATTATTCTTTCTTTTATAAATCTCGTCTCGGTAAGTTTTTATCCTCAGTGTATCTTCATCTCTTCGCCTTTATTATTTATTTATTGTATATTTTTTGTTTGGTTTGGTGTATTATCATCAGACTTTCAACGAAGCAAATCAAACTATCGCCAGCATCGAACAGTATCACGAAGTTGGAACCAAGAACAAACATAAAGCAGGAACCCTTCTGACTCTCGCTATATAGTTCCCCTGTCATTATTTGTCTGAGTCTGTTCGGTTTCGTAACGATTCACGGTCGCAAACATCGCCAGTTTCTGCAAAGAGCCGCCACAAAAAAAAAAAAAAACTTCATTCTTCCGTGCATTTTCCCCTTATCAGATCTCTTTGTCGAATCGGGCGAATTCCATTTCAGATTTCAAATCCGCCTCCACAAACCGCCTTCGGTATCAGATTGAGCAACCCACATTAAAGAAGTCCTTTTTCCCTTTCCCACACCCTTTTTTTAAAAATGCAAAGCTTCTTCTCCCTCTTCTCTTCTTCAACACAACGCACGAACAACAACAGATCACCACCGCCGTCGTACTCCAAGAGAAGAGACAGCTACTGCGATAACACCAATAACCACCGCGACCTTGAATCGCAATACCATTCTCACTGCAAAGAAGGCATACCCCTGGAAGACGCTGACATAGACGTCAAGCATTCGCCTTCGCTCTCTTCATCGTCCAGCATGTATAACGCTATTGACGAACCTAGGGAAGATACCCGCTTTATAGACTCTCCATCAGACGAGGAGACCGTCTTCTCTGACGATGATGAGGATGATGTTCATAAGAGCAGCTGGATTTCCAAAGATGTCATACGCGATGGCGTCATCGGTGGCAGCGACGGCTAACAGTGCCGTTCGCGCTGACGGCTGGGTTGAGCGCCTTTGGCGATACGAGAATCGTCGTTAATGGAGGCATGGCTGAGCTCATCGCTGGTATGATAGTATGGTATTGGAGGCTGGTTGCTGCGAAGTCCGAAGAGTAAGCTCTCCACAACATTTTTTTTTTCGTTTTTGTTGTTTGCTCCGGCCGCCTCCTGAAGATCATCAACCGACCCGCGTCGGCTACGGAAAATTCCGCCCCATATATCATTATATCAGTTTTACTAACGTTCAGTGTTATCTAGGGACTACTACAACCACATCCTCCAAAAAACGCGCACACTCGTCCAGCGCTACCCACAAACCCACGCCGCCGCCGCCGTCCGCTCAATCTTCACCCCGTACAAAGTATCACCCATCGTAATCGATCCGCTAATCCACCACCTCCAATCCGGCCCCCGGAATCATTCGTGCAATTTCTAATGTGCGCGAAGCACCAGCTCTCGCCACATCACCGTACCAAGCTGCAAAAACCGCTATTACGATCGCGCTAGGTTATTTCATTGGGGGTATGGTATCGCTATCGAGCTACTTCTTCGTCGGGGAGCATGAAGTGGGGAAGGGGTTGATGATTAGTGTTGCCGTTATGACGGTTGCGCTGTTTGCGTTCGGATGGGGAAGATGGCGGCGCTGGGAGGGTGGAGGAAGACGAGTTATGCGAAGGGAGCGTGGGAGGGCGTCAAGATGGTTATGGTGGGTGGACTTGCGGCTGGTTGCGCGTGGGGATTCACGAGGCTGTTCGATAGTTTCGGGAAGGGCAGCGGGGACCTGGGGAGTTCTAAAGAGATCTCTCCTACGAGATTTAACAAGAAAAAGAGAGAAAGGCATGCTTTTGTGATTTTATCTGTGCTGCTTTTTTTCTCTGGTACGATATAACATTTACGTTCCGGCGTACGACGTTGTATGGGTCTAATTTCTTTTACGATATATAAATAACCTTGTTTGGAAAAGCATTCGGAACGTTTTCTTTTTGCTGTGGACGATATCCAATCTCATCTCCTACATGCCCCTGCCCTGTTATTCCTACAGATTGAACATAGAGTAGATATTGTACTCATCATTGCATTGATCTCGAGGAAGTCATCTAGATGGAACTTGTTTATAGATGAAAAAAAATAGCATTTTAACGCCATTTTCGTAGTTTTTTTCCGCCCACCACCACTTTGGCAACCTGTTAGCAAAGATACAAGAAACTCTCAAATCGACAATACCACCAACAAATAATTAGTCCATAAGCTGTTTTCAAGAAGACACGCTTTTGCGGAACTAACTCCGATTCGCCGGAAACATATCCATTCTTCTGCGCGATTGGCCCTCGGAGGTTGCGTGCGGAAGACGAAAAAAAGCCTTTAACCCTACTACTAATTTAGCGGGAGGTTAGGCTATCGGGAGTTTTCCCTTATCGTCCGAGCTGTGGAGAACCCCTACTACTTTTAGCTACTTTTTATCGAGTCGGTAAAGAGAGAGTCACAGCTATTTCTCCCTCTCCCCTTTTTATCCCCCGTCCACCGTCCATCGTCCACCGTCCACCACCGATTGTTCGCTGTCCATCGTTCTTTTGGCAGCTGCATTGAGCTATACGCCCTATCCATCTAACATCTACAACCCTCTATCGCGATAAGCTCCGATGGCTATCCCCGAAACCCACGGCCAGCATCAGCAGCGCGACGATGATACCTCCAGCATCGCCTCCTCCGGCGTCCTCGTCGTCGAAGGCCCCATGGCGTCGTCCATCTGCTCCACCGGTAGCTCGTTCGTCGTCGTCGGCGAAGCTGCAACTGCACCCGAGACGGACGGAAATAAGCCACTGACCATCCCCCTCGATTCCTCTACTCCGGTGAAAGCGCGTTACCGTCGACGGCGTCATCGGCGACACCGGTGGTCGCGGAGTGATACAGCGCCGGGACAGCTTGAAGCGCCGGGAGAGCCTTCTGAAGGGGAAAGAGGGGAGCAGGAGGAGGCAGAGGTGGGAGAACGGTAAATAAACCACACTCTTCTCCCTTCCACAGTTTTTCCTATTAAAGACGGGAGGGAATTTTTTTGGATTGATGCGTGGCAAAAACACTTCGCAACAGATAACTTCCTAAACCACCCGCACTATGTCCCACCCGAACCGCAAGACTACCTCCACAGCCCGTGTACCCGAAGCGCATCGTCCGCTACGAGTTCGCCGCTCTCTGGACCCCACGGATCCGAATATGCTCGGCTACACCTCCCCGACTTCTACTAAGAAGCAGCCGCAAGTACCCAAGAACCTCCGCGACCGCTTAAAGCGCTCCGAATGGGCCGTCGGCCTCCTCCGTGAGCTCGAGGGTGAAGTCCGCCTTTATGCAGCCGGAATATTCGGTTGTTCGGGTGGTAGTTCTTCGCGATGCTCTTCCGTCTCTTCTACATCCGGCGAGAAGAAAAGTGGTAATAATAAGAGGGGTGGGAAGAGGAAGTTACATAACCGACCGCGTAGCGAGAGCGTTAGTAGTATCGGTAGCAGCGTCGACGGCGGCGTTAACGTCAAGGCTACTACGCTTACGATAACCGGTAAAGACGGCGTAGAAGTCGAACAACTCGCCGCCGCAGCCGTCGCGGAGGGACTTATCGAGCGGGAAGTAGTGGATGAACATTCTGAGAAGGACTCCGAAGACGAGGAGATCGTGTTCGTACCCAAAATCCAGAGGGTGTTGTCTATGAAGGATGATGATAGTATACCCACTACGGAAAATACTCCGGCAGCGGAAGAATCAGAGGCGGAGAGCGTCGTTAGTGTAGATACCAAGGTGGAACTCGAGAAGCCAGTGTTCGAGGCGCCGACGGGGATCCTAGTGCTTCGTTTATGTAAGTTTTACTTTATTTTACATCTCTGCCCCACAAAAAAAGAAAGAAAAAAGGTACTGGGCTAATGAGAATAAAATAGCCGCTGGATGATCCACTCCATCGCCACTTACTACGGCCTCCGCTCCTGGAGCGTCGACGTGGCAAGAATCCGTGCATGCGCGTCGCGTTCGTGGGTATTAATCCCAGCACTCCTTCTACTTCGAAGAAAAAGTCCGCGCGAAGGTTTCGGGGGTCAGCATTTACCTAGGGAGCTCTGGAGGATGCTTTAAACGGGTTTATTTCGCACTACGAAGATGAGGGATTGGTACAGTGAATGAGATGTTGAACTTTTGATTTGGGGGTGTGTTTAGTGGAAGTGTGAGACAGGTACCTTATAATGGAAGAGAAACTAGAACACAAAACAGGACGAATTTACCAATACAAAGACAACATACAAATGCAGATATATATTGTCGTAACCGAGAAGAAAGTACTAGTATAAATTCAAAGAAGTTTCTCAGTGAATGGTTCTATCAAACGTGCACAACCTCATTAAATAGACATTGTTAGAAATTGCGTTGTCGGGATAAGGAATCATGAATCGTAAGTATGAAGTGCATTATCACGCGGGGCCAGAATGAAAATGTAAAAAGACGTCCGTTATCCTGGTCGATCAGTTGTGTTTCAGAGATTCTCTGTGCCTGATGTCGGCCTCGATAACCAATATGGTGAGCGTTCGGCGGAAGTAAACGCGGTGTGTACCGGCGGGAGATCGTATGCACTTCGTTAGATATCGTAATTTGCATACGTCAAGGCGTAATATCGGGAAGCGTTCTTCGAGCACATACACGCCACAAGTTCAACTAGAATATCGGTGGCGACGCGTTGGGATATAGTTATACGCCAACAGGATCGAGGTCTAGCAATGGCTTTTGTTTTTCGCTGCATTGTGTAGAGATTGCTCAGACGCCAACAGCAGGATAGGCCCATAGGTCCCCGCGAGAGATTTGCCTTATGGAGTAGGCGGACCAGAGTTGCAAATGCGGATATAACGGCGACGTTGCTGCGTTTGCTTTAGGCGATTATATCCATTATGAAAGCAGGCAGAATTAGCGGGTCATCTGTTTCGCTATGCCAGACGCTGCTTCTTCAGAGGCCCAGCTGCAAGGAATATCACTCGGTTTGAAGTATGGATGGATAACTGGTAGGCAATGGATCGTGATGCTAACGGTTAAAATTTGCTCTCTAGGCTATGCAGAGCAGCCGACTCACGTTAGAAGTGTTAAATTTGTGCTGCTGGAAAAGCAAACATGCGCGTCGTCGTGGAACTTATTAGTTCGAGAAACTTTGATCTAATGGTTCTATCAGGTTCGCGAGTTTACATGGTGTAGATTAGAGCGATATCGTTTGAAATCGTTTCCGCTAGAGAGAAGCACTATAATGTCAGGTAAGCAGTGCGTCGTAACAGATACTATATACTATCCTGCTCACTGTTGTTGAAATGAGTTTGTCTGCGCCATACTCTCGATAAGTAATATGAATGACGACAGGTTGGTCATCGCCACGCTTTGTAACGGTGAGATATTATACTGCGTTCTTCGCCCTATGAAACCAAGAGCTATCCTTAGAGACTTGTCGAGCAGCGCACGAGTGCTATGGTAAAATGCCATATTGTGCGATTTACCAAAAAATACGATCGCTCCTGGTTTATGATTTACGAGTGCGTTCTGCAACTCGTGCATCGAGCCGACCATAGAGTTATTCACGCGTAAAGTTAGATATGGGAGTTGTGTTTCTTCAAGAGAACATCTTATGGCAAGGTCAATCCACATTCGAACTGCGATCTGGATAGTATATATCCGATCGATTGTCTGCTTTTGACGCGATTATCAGATATTCGCAGTGGTACGTACGAGTGATTCAACTGATTTGAATAAAACGCTTATACCGCAGGCCTAACTGCTAATTTATCAGCAGCTGGTGGTGGTTCTTAGATGTCTGGTGACGAAGAACTATATATCCACTCTTATTGAATTCGTTGTCTAACTATGTCTCGGAACTTACTCCTCTAGAAGCAAACATTTTGTCTGCTCGGAATGCACATATGGAGGAATTCTTAATCGAGGATTATAGATCCTGTAATCTTTATAACCAAAAGTAGATCTATATCGCTTAAAATCATTCCTACAAGAGTAAGACAGTTATAACATCGAATCTTTGAAGCACTGTGCACACAAAACCAGATAGAACCTATAGAGTTGTCATTAGTGCGCGTGCCGCCCGTTGGACGAATTATTAGTTGTCATCGCTCTCTTAGTTAATATGAATGGAAACATCCGTGTA
>AZLU01000121.1:0-68503 GCA_002224055.1 Pezizomycotina sp. ARF18 | reverse complement strand
AAGATGGGGCGTTCGCACCCTTTATGAACTGTATATGTCGTCTAAAACGTTCTAATGGATTAATGCAAATAATATCGATTCCAGCTCTCCAATCGACGGAACAATCTGCCATTTCAGAAAGTCTATGGCTATTTCCCCGCTTTTCGAGGTCATTGGCATGTTTAACTCGGGACTAGAAATCGATTGAAGTAAAGAAAGCCCTGTACATAATCGCGGTTGACCGTGGTCGGCCTGGAGCGCGATATCCACCTTTGCTTGTTGGTTGATAGAATTTAGTTTTCGTTGGGTGGGCCAGGTTTCCTTTTTCTCAATCGCCGCCCTCTTTCCTGCTCAAATAAGGCCAAGGTTTCTTCTTTTTCTTTTCTTTCTGCACATGCATTATTAGTATCCCATCCGAGGATGGGACATGCATATGGTTAATAGACGTGTCAAAAATAATCCATCCCATGTTTATTTCTCCTCAACTCTACGTTAGCTTAGTGATCTTGGGTACGATCTCGCGCTTGCCGTGCTGAACTGGCCGATATCCTAACTTTAATTTGTTTTTTGATTCGTATCCTCTTTGACCTTTGACCGTTTTGTGTAGTTGATGTTGTTCAAGATGGAGTTTTATATCTTCAGAAAAAGTTTTTACTACTTTATTATTTTTTCTTTTTCCCCCTCGGTATCCACCAAACCATTATGTTTTTGTCGCAGTTATTGACGATTATCGGCTCGTACCGGATCCTCTAAACGATCGCTAAGCCGCGATTTCGATAAATATGGATAAAAAGGCGAGTATCCTTCGCATGTAGGATTGTAACCCTAGAATACTGTAGATAAGCATCGAGTCTCTCGATTTTCCCCTCCGATACAGCTTGCCATGCCAGATATAAATGAGATGGAGGCACTGCCGTTAAGATCAAGGCGGAGTAATCCGTAGCTCTGGTGATATTTTGTGGTGCCATACTATGTTGTGTTGGACTTCTTTAAGTAATGTGGAACAGCGTTCCTTCTCTAATTGAATATTTAGATTTCGAAGAAATCTCAAAAAGAGCAAATTGCATCCAGAAGACTATAAGAGGCCTGACGTTGCCATCCTGCTCTTACGAATCATACTTTTGCGTAGTTAATGCCTGGTTCGTAGAGGACGATGTCTATTTTCGTTTAAATCCAATAAACGGAAATATCAGTTTTATTTAGCGTTTCCCAGTCTTGTCGATAGCGACTGCACTGTGGTCCTATTATTGCGCATCGGAGCTTATATCATTCAACTGAACTGCCAGGCGCGTTTTGTTGCAGGGAGGTGATTTACGTTCATTTATGAAACCGCACAATAGAACGTCATCTAGAATTTTGTCTTCGAAACAACGATAACTCCGGGTATTTCCAATAATAATATAATTGATAATGTGCATGACGCCGATCGAAAAACTCGTGTTTTGCGATGATGTTTTGTCAGACGGTGATCTTATAGGCTTAGAGCGAAATATTCTAACTGTTAAAGTTAGGTATGGTGTGTTGTATGCTTGTACCAAAGAAATTATTTTATAGCATTTATCAGTCAGCTCCTCCACCGCGCGACCTTGAACAATATGGCGGCATCCGATAGCTCACTGTAGTTACCTACCTCTCTATGCTGGGACAGACTGTTGTTTGCCTCGTATCGGCAGTGCGTTTCCTGCGAGATCCATCTAGTACGATTATCGACTGGCGGTACATAGCGTCAGATATTGAGTGAGAACGAGTGTTGCAAGTATCGGTAAGCTCCAAACTGCTGCACGCATCTGGATCGGTCTTTATGAGGTAAGGAGATTAGGCTCTGCCATGCCTATAACGTGTAACTGCAGGTTGAGGTTTGTCGTGTTTATCGCCATCGATATCTAAACTTCGAATAAAAATGACCGTGAATTTTCGTATTGTTTGACTTCTTTTGGAACTGCTTCAAATCTTGTATTATTGCTCCGTGCTCATCAAGACGTAGATGTTTCATTATTTATTGGTCGAAGAGGGTTTGTGTGGCGTGTCAATTGCTGCGAAGGTTACGCCCTGCACTGGCTCCGCCGAAACCGCCACGTAATCTACTGAAGTAGAGACCTATGAGGAAGCCCTAATCCAAGCGATGCTTTTCGCGCTGTATCAGATGTGAAGCATTGATTCCGCGCCGAGTTTTCGCCTTAACGGAATTTCACAGACGGGTTCGTGATCGACTCGGCGTCTATGCGAGCCGGTGGTGGCCAGGTTTAGTTGTTTGAGATTACTTATGAGGAAAACACCTCCGTTCTAGGCAGATACACTTGCTTTCATCATATGCTCCCCACAAGAAGAGCTATAGAGTGTGCTCTATATCGTAGGGAGGCTCCATTGACAAGACTCAAAGTTCGCCGTTTATACTTCCTCCTTGCTCCTGGCTTGGGAAATCTGTATGGGAAGTCGATGGGCTGATCCAAATCTATTTAATACGATTTGTGCCTTTCCTTTACCTGCCTTCTGCTTAATGATGTTATCTTTCATGGAGCCGATGACTTGATAGCGCATACGTATCATCGTCCTTCAACTTCGAATTAATCGCGATTCGAAATTAATTGTGATTTATGGCTATGTTGGAGCAGAAAATTACAGATTTTGTGGGACCTAATCCGAGAAAGTCTGTACGTATAATCCGATATCCTTCCTCCCCATTCACGGCTCTAGGCTCTTCTAAAGTCTTCCAATTGTTGCGAATAGAAAGAACTTGCGCCATCTAGGAATTGTATATGATTTCTGAGCGTTCCTATGCAGGAGTTGTGAACACTCTCGGGTTCTATGTCCTTTGTTCGAGTTATAGCTTGTATTTTTAGAAAATATACGCCTTTTCTTCCGCTCTTTAGGTTATTATTCATGTTATCGAGCTTTTTTTAAGTAGCACAATTAATGTCGGTTGCTGCTTGCTCACAATTGGAGGATTCTGCTCGTGGTCCCTTTCATTACACCGTTAGTAGTATCTGGTGACGCCATATAATGCTTATTAGACGGCAGGAAGAGGATATTTTGTGCGGGGTTGTCAAGGTCTAACAAGACGGAATAAAGCTTATAGCGCCGCTTAAGCCTTCTCTGTACGCTATTGCTCTATTTCTCGCAAAGCGAAGGCGATTCAGAGCTCATAACTCTATCGGATGTCACGATGAGGTGATTCCACTGCTTAATCGACATTTCTATGACTTGTAAATCCTTTCACAAGGGATCCGAAAGAATCGCTGATAGAAATATAGCCTCAGAGGCATCCAGCGAAATTGAACAATCCCTGAGTTTCTAGAGATGCCGATGGCCGTATTGTTGGTGAACCGCGCGTACTGCCATCATCATGTTGGATACCTCTGACTTACTTGGAAAAAACGAAGCGACACTATCCAAAGGAGTGGAGAGGCCCGTTTAATGGAACCCTTTTCTTTATTCCAATATCCTTCGCAAAATTCTTTGTGCGTCAAGACACATTTGGTTTTCAAGAAGCTACGCCATAGTCTATAGATCTCGGGCATGGTGAAAGCAGCGTTCAGTCATAAGCGGGAAAGTCGGAAAGTTATGAACTTTTATCGGTCATAATAGCAGCGAATAGCAGTGAATGCCATTGCTCCGTGCTACGTAGAAGGGTTAATGCATCATTTGCCCCCTATGATAGATAGTAGAATTATGCCGGGGGTATATGAGGGTTACTTGGGTTGAGTCGGCACACAGTCGTTCCGTGGGAACTTTCGAATCTATGTCAGCCTGTGCTATAGACTTCACATGCTTTCAGGTTTTGTCTCTGTGGCCGGTCTGTAGATTTTGCTCTCAAGTTCGTAATGTGATTTGCATTTTGATTCTATGAGGTACTTCCGGTAGCGTCGTAGATTATGTAGTACCCGGCCGTGTTCTGCAGTCGTTTTATACGCAAGTATTTAAGACTATAGCTACGAACACCTCTATATGATTTTAGTAAAATTGCGCTATGTGCATTCCAAACATGAGATCCAAGCCGCGCGCGGCCATATGCTGTAAAGGTTTCCGAACCAGATCGTGATAAAAGTTTATGGCACATCCCGCACAGCTTTGAGGATTAATTTCCGCGCACTATGCCTGAGGGGATCGTATCCAGAATTCGCGACGGGGATACTGCCGATGGCCGTGCCCCGGCTGCGAGGATCGAGGTGTGATTATGACTTGAATTTCGAATCTTATAGATGAGAATTGATCCAAGCTTATGTGCGTGCTATATTCTCGTTTCGTCCGACGCTTTTTCTTTTCAGAGCTATGGTTGCTGTTGCCTTTTTTGCTATAATGTTTCTGGATACGTGATGTTTAGCGCCTTTGATTTCTTTGTTCAGATCTTTATTATAGTGCGGACTTGTATTTGATCTTGCTCTTTTAATCCCTATCTGGCTATATTTTCTCATGTTGCTTTTTGACTTGATCCTTTTTCCCCCTCTTTTTAGATATTCCTTAATATATTCTTTAAGCCTGATTGTAAGGCTAATATCCTTTTGTATTAAGATAGCTAAAGGCCTCAAATATAATTCTTTAGACTAATAAGAATGTCCCCTAAGTTTTTTTCCTCCTTTTTTTGGAGGCCGTGAACCAGGATATATCGAATGTTAGGATGTGGCGGGAGTACCTTTGCAGATATTTGAATATAACGGAAGTAGAGTTTCAATATCCTCCGATTTCAGCATGTCCTGGTCAATTCGTTCAGGTTATACAATTTCATGCCTGCAGCAGTTTGTTTAGCTAAACAAAATGTTTACAGTATATGATGGGCAGCGCGAGGCAATAGCTTGAGCATTAGCACAAAAGCGAGGAGATTAAGATATTGGCCCTTTCGTTCCATCTTTGAATTCCTTAAGTAGAGACATTCGCTGTCTTTGTTCATGTTTCTTCAATACTTCTTCGATGCTCAAGGGTTCTCCTCATAATCTGCCCCTTTCTACATGCTCAAGGGATATATTCGGTAAGACGCTTCCGCCGCATGTACAAATTGCAAATTATGGTTCTTCTGGATAATTGGTAAATTGCGCGCGGTTTATGAGGAATTCAATTGCCAAATATTATCGTGGGAGGGAACAAGAGACTACCGATGGCGTCGCTGCAATAACATTCTCGTACTAAACCAAAACCGTGCTGGACCTGGCATCGACTCAAAAGGCTTATGCTCTGATGGGAATTTTTTTCTTCGAGAAATCTTCCTCTCTATGTAGAGAAAACTTATCTCTTCTTTATCGCTTTCCAAGATATCTTAATATGATGTATTTCTCGTTGTAATTTAATCCATTTCGATCTATGAATCCACTTCTTTGACGACATGATTGGGGGCCTTATCATGGATGCGTCTCGTGCCGCGAAGCTACGTCTTGTATCGGACGACGTACTCCTGAGCTACCTGCTGTATTCAAGTAGATCTTGGCTACGTTAGACAGGTACGGCTTTAGCTTTGCTCAGCATCACAGTACAATAACAGAATTAAGGATGAATACTGTCCTCCAGTTACTTTATAAATAATTACTTTATGGTATCACGAAACGTCCTTTTACGGTATTGTACCTTTCGGACGCATCTCGAAAATTTCCCACCTTTACTCCGTTTCGCTAGCTGATGGGTGGTTGTTCACTCTCGAATTTATAGTGATAGCTTGTTGCGCATACGTATCGTCCTGACCCCACTTTCGAAATTGAGCGATTATAACCTGTTGCGTGATGCAAGAGGGCAGAGCTACTTTATGTCCTGCTGGTATTTGGACTTCTGGACAATGTTATGGGACGTCGTGGTCGACCGAGCTTCGCCACGGTGGGCGGATCTCGACGGATAGATGGCAACGTAGAGACTTCTGGATTATACTTTGATCATCCAACGGAATACAAGGGAAAATCGTACATAGTACTACTTCATGGTCGATTTAGTGATATATGAATTAGATACTGTGAAATCGGAGAATGCATAAACTTATGCGCGCTTAGTATTCATAAGCTTTCCGTAGTACTTATAACCGATTCTCAGAGGGGTAGAAAAGAAACTGGTTGGATATTATTAATTATTATCGCTAGAAACGTAAACGGCTGGTTTGAATGTTGTTAGCTTGGGGTCTTTGGCTCTTTTCGATAAATTCTGACTCCCACTGGAAATAATCATGATCGCTAGATTTTTTCTGCTGTATTAGATCTATCTTTGTACTGCCGATTAGCCGGTAACGCGTGTATTCGATTTCGTCTTCCGTTACAGATTACATGGAAGTATAAGAGCACCGTTAATGTGTTCCTTGAGTTCGTATTTTTTGATATAATCTTTGTGCTTCCACTACCGACTGCTCAAAATGTTAATTTGAAATGAAATTCAGTTTCTATAAGAGGGTAGCGGAAGTCTTGATTGGAGTTTTCAATATGCCGCGCGTATAACTCTATACTTACAAGTATAGATCCTTTAATAATGGCTATGAAAGTTGAAGTTGTAGAGCGTTCCCGACTTTTCTTGCCTGGATTTTGCGTAACAAGAAATTATCTTAGCCTTCCGATTCCTACAACCAAAGCCCGCCTGCACCCACGGCATACTTTAGCGCCCAGGTGGCTTCTGACTTCTGCCATGATTCTGCTGTGCCATAACGAAATAGCCTGTGGGCAAAATCTAGAGAACTGCGGAAGGGAATTTTTCAACATAACGAGGACCTTCGCAGCCTCCAAGGACCCATAAACTCGGTTGAAAATGCGGTCGTTTGGTGTGCTTTGCGTTTCGCCAAAAGCTATCTTCGGTTGCCAATGCGAAAATTCTCGGGCGAGTGGCTTGGGATTTGCGATAAATATATTGTAATAATCGGTTCCCTACCATTGATCTCGTTGCTGCTCAAGATATCAGTACATTGGTGGTTTTGGATCGGACTGAATTATGCTGGATGACTTTACCCTGACGTCTAATTTACGTTTTGCAGTGCGCCATAGACAGGGCAGTCCCCAACGAGTTTGCAAAATCCCACCATCGTAGTTTAGCTGGATATCATTAAAGGAACTCTCCATAGACTTCTCGACCCTTCAAGATATGAGACTTGGGTTTCCAATTCTGTGCGCATGTGCCTTATGCCATGGTGTTACCGGGACTACAAAGCTTGTGTGAGGGAGCTAGGGCCATTTCCTCCAAACTGTAGTCTCCAAGCTGCAGTCCGGTCACTGACAGTGTAAAGAACAACGAATACCCCCAAGGAGGAATATGGACGGAAAGCCATATCGTGTGACTCTTATCTTTTGGATTTCCATTATTTGCTTATAAGATGGTCTTCATCGCTTTCCCTGGTGCTATCACCCTATATACTTTTTCAGGAGGTTTGGCGGGATTTTGTACTGGAGATAAATACTCTGATGACGAGAGGGTTTTGAACGTGCCAAAGGACTACGGTCAAACGACAGCAATGGGAAAACTGCGAAATCGTCCGAATTATGTGACGATCTTCATGGTGATGGTAACCTCTCCGCATATGATTATCGTCTTGTACAGGCTATGACGACTGCTTCGGATGGCTTTAGTTTAGAATATTAGTTGAGATGCTGATAGCTAGGTAGAAGTACTATCAAGATAGGTATTTCTATCCTTTTATATGGTTTCCCTTTATCTTATATTCTAGTTCGCGCCCTATCGTAATATAATCTACTTAAAGTACCCAGCTCGATAATTTGACTCGCTTTACGTTAAGAATACGTTTAAAGCGAACACCTCCGGATATGCGTTTATAGATCCAGAGTTTTTTACGTGACTTAAAAGCGTCGCGGGAAGCCAGATATTATTAGATTAACAGATTCTCAACTAGATATGCCAAGTGTTCTTATCGGCGGGACCATTAGTAAGTCATGCGCGCCACTGACTTAGCTTGTATCTAACTCAATAATTATATACTTAGGTTATGGTCACGGCTTCAGATTAGGACATACTATACAAGTGGCATCCTTACGAGCATAAGCGGCTGCTTTACTATTATACGACCCGTTGCGGTAAGATTGGCTACGCTCGGCGACTATCCGGTTTCCCAGGCCTTCTCTATTGAATACTCTCCTAGTATAGGTATTCACGTAGAAACCCTCTTTGATTTTTATATGAAGTAGGGGAGATACTTTTCGTCATTTATCCCCTGTGTAGTAGCTTCTTTACCCGTATCGGCTCTAATTAATGCTCGTCTAATCGTATCTATTGGAATAACTTCAAAGTGATTGCTAGATGGTTGGATATCGATAGTATTATGAATCCTCGTAATGTTCTCGTCTTTTAATTACTATAGCGTGCTTCTGCCACCTAAGTCCTTAACTGCCAGGATATGATTTAGAGAAAGGATCTTCGCTTCAGGCGAACAATATGTCCCTCTCTAGAACTTGCTCGAAAGGTCTGCTGCTTGTTACGTAAGGCTATGAACGGCACCGATTTCGTTCTGCACTTTTGCGAATGTTCTACTTCGTAGCCTATAACTTGAATCGAAACCCAAAAGGCTGCCATGCTGGAGCATTCGTTCTACTGATCTGGTGATGTTGCTGAACCTGAAATATAGGTTGATAAGGTTGGATAAATCGGAGTTTTCAACACTCCTCTATGGTTGAGGACCGGTAGTTTACTCATATATCCCACTAAACTACCCAGACATTAGATATATTGGCGCTTCAAGTTATAAACCTTTGGAAAGTCCTATATAGTAGCTCCAGAAGGTTAGCCATCGCTGTGGTATTCGGTGCAGTCGTGAAATTTTGATATAGCTTATAACCGCGTTACTCGTAAATTTGTATACGGATATACTCGTCTTTTGAAAACTGCTTCTTATCAAAGTAAACGAGTTCAGTGATCTAATAGTTATATGAGGTTCAAATACCCAGATCTTAATATATATACGGAGTACTGCAACGCATTAGGGAGATTAAACAGCTGGATGTTGGTTTGGTATCTGGTTTAAAGTATAGTATAATTTCTATGGGGTATTATTTGTTGATTTAGTCCTAGCTACGCGAAGAATTGATTTATTTCAAAGGGAGAGAGACTTCTAAACTATTGAAAAAAAAATATTTAATACTGCTTAAGTAATAAAGAAATTCGTTAACCTTAAATACTCAAGTATGAGCAGAAGAGTGGAGACTCATGTTGAATCTATTCTAAGCGTGTCTTTGTTTCTTGTTCGTACGCGCACTCGAAGGAACACTTTTTCCAAAGCAGTTCTGTATTGCATCATATACTCGCCACAACCAGAACTTATTGTTATTAAGTGCTTGAAGGTTCTGCAGACGATACATCGATGCATCGCGATGCCGACGCCCTAAGACTTACCGTGGTCTTCACATTCATGAGAAAAAAAGAAGGGCTGAGGGGGGCTAAGGGTGTATATTACTGGTAATAACCCTAAGTATGCATAACCGCCCAAACAGCTTGGGTGAGGTGGATCTCGTAACCCCCTAGACTATACTAGTAGAAGGTCCACATGAAATTCCTTATCACCTCTTCCACACTAAAGCGTGCGTGGCTGAACAAAAAAAGCTGTGTACAGAGACTGAGAATGTAGTAGAAAAGTGATAAAATTATTAGAGTAAGGATCTGAAATCTACCCAATAATGAAGAATGCTAGTGCAATAGTACAAGAGTCCTGTAAGCTTCTGCTAAACTTTTTATACAAAGATAAATCCATGTTAGGAAGACCTACTGAACTTTCCGCAGATATAGATCGCTTTTTAAAACAGAATAGAAAAAGCCATTATTAAAGAAATCTTAAGAGAGAAGGGAAAAAAGAAAAAGGAAAAAGACGACTTCCTTCGTCTTCTCGAAATATAAATCCGTGATCCTCATAAAACGTTAAAGTCCCATAAAGTCCCGTATACAAATAAATGTAAGAAAAGGGCTTCAGTAATGGTCATCCTCCTCGTAGCCGCCTTCATAGCCATCGTTGTAATCTGCTCAGCAGCTTCATAGTGATCATAGCCACTCTCATACTCCTCCCGCCATTCTCCTCGCCTTCCTCCTGCGCGTCGATCTCCTCCATCTCATAATCGTCATCAACGATCTCATCCTCCTCCTCCTCAAAAAACGTACCCTCCTCATATCTATCCACAACTCCACCGTGACTGGGCGGAGTATAATCTTCATCCTAATCCCCATACGCGCCGCATAACCCTCGTACTCCCTCGCAGCTCCGTAATTGCCAAGTAATCGTTACCGCAGTAGTAGGCACAGAAGCGGTAGTGTAGTACGGCTCAGTTTCTTCCTCTCCCAACGTATCCAACGACGACGACGAAGTGCTGCGGTTGAGGTGGCGGTTTTCAGCAGCCCGGATGAGGTCGTCGGGATGCTCGGTCATGGGAGTAATACGTTCGGTGGCGGTGTTGGAGGGTTTGAGCTGGTGGTGCTGCCGAAGCTGTTTTCCCTGTTATTGTGGGGGATGTTGGGGTTGTAAGGGCGGGCTGCGAAAAACGGAGAATTTGCGTTTAGTAAAAAGAATGTGCTTGGAGGTTTAGAAAAGGAGAGGGCTTTTTAGTGGAAGAGGGATGTTACTCACGATTAACATGGATCCTCCTGTCGTAGTTTTACTCACGTTAGCGATATTCCGTATTCGTAGTCAAATAATACTCGAGTTTTCCCAACGAGAGGACCAACTCCTAAAAAAAAAAAAAAAAAAGGAACCAATTCCAAGGAATAAACAGAACTCACCTCGCCGTCATATCATCATGCCAAGTATCATCATCACTCAACTCCGCGTCCATCCTCCTGAACCCGTCAATAATAATCTTCGCCTCCTCGTAGCCCTCGGGGTAGGTTGCAGGCCGTATGACCTCATGAAGCTGTGCATGCTCCTCCAGCCGCCTTCCCTGATGATCTGGGCGTCGCTCTTGTAACCTCGACCGCAACTTCCTCGGGAGTAGCAGGGGATCAGCTTCATTATGGGAGGAACTGTCTTCGAAGATCCTCGGCATCTCCGAAGAGAAGCTGTTTGTGCGGGGGTGGGCTAGCATTGTTGTTGTGTCGTTAGAGGGGAGCTGGAGGGGATGGGGTATGTTAGGTACTTTAACTTG
Organism: Pezizomycotina sp. ARF18; assembly: GCA_002224055.1. Taxonomy (NCBI): domain Eukaryota; kingdom Fungi; phylum Ascomycota; species Pezizomycotina sp. ARF18. The sequence continues at coordinate 57,500 of AZLU01000121.1, read as the reverse complement.
TAAGGATTATGAAGAGTTCAAAGAAGATGTAGTAGAAGGGGGAGGATCCGAACTCTTTAAATTAGATGGATAACTTGGTATATAACACCATGAACTTGTGTATATCGAAAGAATTACCCGACTTCTACTACCGTTTTCGATTATCTCTCTTCTTTCCTCTTCTTAATCTACAACCAATTTGTGCCTGTTTTAAAAGTGAATCTCTTATAGTTGAGATTTACTCCAATGTGGTTGTGTGAACAGAGAGGTTTCTCTAAGAAGTCTGAGGAAGATAAGAAAATTTTTGGCCCTGAAGAGCCAAGGGTCTCATAAGTGCTGATAATTAAAGAAGCACTTATTGAATAATAAATGCTTCGCTGATCTTCCACCGGCGAGGTTGAAAATTTTCGGTTAACCACCAGTAGCAGTGATACTCAACTCAAGCTTGGTCACATTTCCATAGGAAAAATTGAAGCTTTCAGAAGAAATTTGAGCTGAGTTGAACCCCAGTAAAGGAAAAAATTTTTGTTAGGTAAAAATTTAACTATCCATTAATGTTCGTTCCGCTAACCAGGTTGGGCAATGCACCCTTGGAGGCGTGTCGTTCCTGTCGTTCTAGAATACTACATCGTCGTCCTTTTCTCGCTAGTACCCTTAAACTTACTAGGATATTCAAATTTAAACCCTGTACCCAGAATAGAAATAGTTCACAGGGATGGGAAGGAGTGCAGAATTAGGACAGAAAGACTACTTTGGATTGTTACAGCAGTTTTATACTCCTCTAGCACGGAGAATTACAATATCGTGATAATACTTAATACAGGAAAACGACTTGAATATTTGGTCTTCTCTGGGAGAAAATAGGCATGAAGGCAACGGAATTCGAATCAAACACACAAAAACGGAATCTCTTGGGGGCGGTCTGTAGTAATAAAGCATGAAAGAAGGGTTGGAAAGGGAAATGAAAAATAAGACCACCATATATGAGTCACTTTTGAAATCGGCATCGTAACGCCAATCCAAGTCATACCAAACAAGGAACGGAAGACCATAAAACAATGTAACCATACAATAAAAAAACTCCGAAAGAAGATTCTTCAAGAAACACTTGCGTTTTTAAAATCATCATTCCCTACTCCTCATTATCGTCGTCCGGGTTCTCAATATCGTAGATATCAAGGTGAAGGCTGCTGCTATCCGCAATATATCCCGAGTCGTCAGCATCGCTGTTGGTATTCTCTCCATCGGACTCGTCATTAGTAATCTGGCGGTACTCCTCGTTGCCGTCAGCTTTGTTGTAGTAGTCCTCGCCCTGCTCATCGAAGCAATGATTTTCATCGCCAGAGCTGTTCCTCTCCTGATCGAAACTCTCCTGGCTGTAGTCGCTGCCACTTTCTTCGTCGGCATCTTCCTGGCTGCTGATGACGATAACATTTCCATGATTGGGGCTCGATCGCCTATAGCCGCGGCCGCTTCCCGAAGAACGGATGCTCGAGCTCCTGAACCTATTGCTGCCTTCGCTGGAGTCCGAGGCAGGAACGCTGGAACTCCTGGAGTTATTACCGGCTCCGGGTGGAGAAGAAGCGGAACACTAGAGCTCCTGCTAGGTTCGCTAGAGGCAGGATGAACGCTCGGGCTTCTAGATCTGCGGGTCAACCCGTTGCGACGAGAGGGGTGCGGTCATCTGAATCTGCATGTGCGTTAGTTGAAAGGTATATCATTGACATCGAGCTACGATGAGATAATCCTACCATGAACAGTCCACTATAAGCATCGCCGTTAGCTACCGTCTTCATTCAAAAAGGAAGAGAAAAAACAAAGCGATCAAGTTAACAAGGAAAAGATGCATACGTACCCAAAAACGTTCCACTTCGTATTATGAACCCTATCGATCTCCCTCAAAGCCTTCAGAATCCTTTTCCCTTCGCGTAACCCTCGGGGTTGGGCTTGAGGCGAAGTGGCAGAGGAACTTGAGCCAGGAACCTTCGAAGCCTTCCTGGATGATCTCGGCGTCGGTCTTTTCGCCGGCAGACGGTTCGCAGTCGGAGACGCAAGGGGGGAAGAGAAACCTTGGCGGACGTGTTTCCGGTGATGAGGACTCGAGATGCGGAACTTTTTGCGGCGGGGGGGTCGACGGAGGGGTCGATGGTGGAGGGGGGGAGGCGGAGTGGCAACGCTTCAGGCCGGTGACTTGGCTGTCCTCCATGGTCGGTTATCCGTTTCGTCGTCTTGCCTTAGGTATAGGTTGTTGGTAAGGAGAGAAAAGATATGAGAGAGAACTGGGAGTACGAGCCGTTCACGAGGCGCTTCTATCTGCTGGAGATGATCTTTATCTCCCTGTCGGTGGCTTGCGGGTGTGGACAGAGAAGAGAAAGAGGAGCCACCATCCTCAAACAATAGGCCCTCAAAATAAAAGCTATATATATCAAAATACTACTGCAACTTATTTTTATTTTTATATGGTTGATGTCGGCGACTTCCCATTTTGAGTTGCAGAATAATTTATAGAATTCCACAATAAGATTATGTCTCATTGAGTCAAGGTCAGGTGATTAAAACAATGTCTGCAAGAACATTGGAGGTATGGGTTGTGGCGGTTCGTGGTCCTGCTCACCCTCATAGCAGTCTGGGCGTTCACGAAAGTGGATTCTGACGGTGGACCAAAAGCCATCTCAAGATGATTGCTATACCATTCGATCCGGGGAACTTGGGCGAATCGAGCATTGCTATCAATTTTCTCTGGCGAAGTAGGTTGGGGAACACCGTGTCAGGTATATTTCGCAAAACATGGGACGAGACTCAACAGATATAGTGAAACCTCAAGCTCTGATCTTAGGGCGGACAAAACCACAGCTCCGGGCGAAATGAAAAGTAGAATTCAAGTCTGCTGCGCAAGGGGGATTAAATCATGTTGTTACCTTGTTCTAGGAGAGTATGTTGGGAACACCTTCGTTGGTCCATTTCACTAAATCGCAGAGTTCCGTCAGGGTTCCGTGGGAACTAGTTGTTTTTCCACGACAGGCACCACGATACGGAGCAAAGTACAACTTCAGGCAAAAAGAACCCCAGAAATCGAATCCCGTGGTCATCAGGCCTCGAAAAGCTATCAAGATTGCTCGGTAATGCGGGTTGGGATCTCCTTATCTGACATTTCACTTTTTTTAACCGGAAGGTTAGAATCCGGGAGGTGGGACTAGGATTTTCGTAGGGCCAGGCATGAGGTGGATTGAGCTGGAACTACGCGACTGGCAGAACAGATCATTCAAATCTCCTAACTAGTACGATTCGAACTATGTAAGTAATACCGTCTGGAGATATGGTTTGAGAATCCACTTCTTTCCTTCACGACGTGCATGACATGGATTGCAGCCAAGTGGTTTTTCACACCAGGAACTTGAAAGGCCCCGAAGTACATAGCCCCGCCACTTAAATAGCATCATTCAGTTCCGATTGGCTTCCTTAGCTCCTCCACAACATTCTCTAAGCAGTCTGCTAATATTTTCCCAAGATATCTAGGAACCTCGTCGCATGTCCATCACATCGCGAACATTTTACCTTGGTGTTGCGATAATGCCAAGACGCGGGCCGTGCTGTTAAAAAGGCGTGCATATTCGGTTTTCTTTTTGCCGCTAAATATTTTTAACCGCCTCAGAGGTTGAAGAATGAAAATTTTACAACAGCTCTCGACCTCTCACAATCCCCACTCCCAGGCATCAATTCTCCTCTCCTTCCATCATTCCCGGAACATGTAACGCCTTAGTGTGCTTGCACTCGAAGCAATGAACTCCCCTCTCCTACCAAGCTCGTTCTTTCCCTCCTACGACACACAATGCGCTGTCCAACGGTTGCGCGGCGGGCCGGGTTTGCTTCGCACGCCGCTTCGCGCTGCTCGGAGCATTCAACCTGGACTCGGAGTCCCATCGTCATCAATCACTCACCAGACCCCAACAACAAGACGCATAAGCGGCCACCGCTAAAGCACGCCGGTCCCAGCAATAAAGACGACAACGGCGACAACACGAACGCATCCTCCTCCTCCTGCTCCTCCTCCTCCTCTACGGAAGCGGAAGAAGCGAAACAGACGCACCAAAAATACAGCTAGTACCACAAAAGCAGGCATTCTTCTACAACTTCCAAAAAGTGGAAATGGACCCGGACCCGGACATCTACGGCCCCACCCTCGTAGAAGTCATGGGACGGATAAGGAACAAATGGCGAGGATAAAGCAGCTCAAAGACCAGCGGAGAAATCTGCGACGAAGCAGATTAAAGAGACGCGGATCAAAGAGAAGCAGATTAAAGAAGAGGAGCGGAAGAATATAGAATTGGACGAGTGGGATAAGAATACCGGAAAGGCGCCGGTGGCGTTCGGTATCCTATGCCCGAAACAGACCCGAAGTCGTCCTCCCGCCGGTATTTAGGACGGTGAGCGACCGCAGGGAGCCGCCGCCGCCGCCCCAACAGTCGCGGAAGGCGAAGCAGCTAGATACTAAAAGCAGGAAAAAGCCCCCTAAGGATGCTTCCGTCTCCGCGTCTGAGGGGGGTGAGAAAAATGAAACTGACAGCCGAACTAGCGCCCCACACTTGAAACATAGGCCGCCCTTGGATTGGAGCCCAGGGACTAAAGGGGCCAGGCATCTCCCAGGTTTCCCTCTATCAGAGCCTGAGTGAGAACTGGTCGCAGTATTATCGCGATAACTTATAATTGTAATTGAGAATCCCCCACCGTATTTTACGCTCCTTCGTCTGTTAAAGCGCATGGCTCCAGGTTTCTTCCAATAATAGTTTTTTCTTTTGTAAAAAAAAAAAAAAAAAATATAGTCATATTCTCATTGTACATATAAAACTCATTCCTCGCTCTTGCATCGTAGGCACCGCGTATTGCTTTTGAAACCTCTGTATAATATTAGGCGTACCGGATTGTTGAATACGAAAAACTTGCAACTGATGAAATTGTTACGATTATGGGATAAACAAAGGCGGGAAAGAAAACGGGAAAAAAATACTAGAACGAAGAAAAGAAAGAGACGGAGCAACAATCCCGGGGACTTGATTGAGAAGCTTGGGTAGCAGTAGCCCGTGAGAATGATACAAGATCTTGTACGATACCGTACCCTTGCGCAAGCTAGACCTTGCGAAGAGAGATAAGACCAATTGACCGTCTACCTCTATGCGTTAAAGTCTGAGTACCGTATTTTCGTCTTTTTTCCTCAAAAAAATCGCTGCGGTATGCATGGGCCTGCATTTACGATCTCACCTCGCAATGAACAAACCACATCTATGGATCGAGTTCGGTAACAATAATACGGGCCCTATCTCACCGCAATTGCCTTGATAGCAACCTCCACAGCGTTCTATAAAGACAGCGCGATGCTTACTTACAGTAATATGGCTTCTTCCTGGCTCTCTCTCTCTCTCTCTCTCTCTTTCTCTTTCTCTCTTCTCTCTCTCTTCTCTCTCTCTCTCTTCCCTCTCTCTCTCTTTCTTTTTTTTCCGTTTTTGTCAAAAGGACCCCCTGAAAGCAATAGTTAAGACTGAGAGTGCCCATTTACTTAAGGACTGCGCTAGATTGACGAAAGGAGAACTAGAGTTACGTGTGTTTTCCGTACGGGACTACTTCGCCCTGCCCTTGTGACCGGTATCGAGATACGTTTCAGCTAAATCAGCAGGGAGACTCGACGACGTCACTGCTCTCCAGATTTGCGGCGGAAGCATACATAGTATTTATACAATATGCTGAATAAAGTTCTTGGGCGCCTTAAGACAACAATTAATTGTTAACCTTTCAAATTTTCCTTTGTTTTATTCTCCCATCCTCTTTTTTCCTTTCTTTCTCTTAAAGTTCTTATCCCTTAGCTCTCCCTTTATCATTTTGCTCTTTTGCCTTTCCCGGCTCTCAGGCTTCATATCCTTTCTCATTACTTCACACCTCTATCCCTTTTCCCTTAAAATACCGCAAGCTCGAAAGTATCTGAGATCCCGGCCGGGCTCGGACCTCAGCGAGTAACGGCCAACAGCTCTGCACAAACCTCTATCCTCTCTCAGCCGGGAGTCCCTTCTCTCATTATCCGTTTCTAGTCGGTCTTCGAACCATCTCCTTCGCCACCGAAACCCCGATTTCCATCCAGCACACAAATGTCCCCATCGAGGCCAAAACCTGTTCCCTGCCTCAGCCATAAGGGGGCTGACGCAGATACCAACAGGTTGGCCGCTCTCCGCTCTCTTGGCGACTACCTCTCCCGCACGGACCACAAAAAAGCGACCTCCGATCGTTGCGTTCATGTGTACTTCGCTTGAAAATTAGTGGGTGGAAGAGGACGGTACGGTTACCGTAAAACATTATTTCAACGGGACCAGACATTCTTTTTTCGGCTTTTGCGTTCAGAGAGGACCTTCTGTTTACTACTAGGACGGTTTTGAAACCCAACTCTAAGTGCTGTCGAATGGGAAGCGGATTTATCGGTTCGGAGGAGGAAGCTGTAGAGGTATTGGAGGGAGGAGGAGAATGGGAGTATTATGCCTGTTTCGCGAACGTTGACGACGGTAACTCGCGGACAAGGCTAAGAGCGGTTTGACGGAATATACCCCAGTCCGGATGTACTACAAAAACACAGATATCATTATCCTAAAAGCGAGGGAGGAATCTTGTTTCCATCATACTGTCGGTTTCGCGAGCGGATACAATGGCCAAAGCGCAATACCTTCCGGATGTTAGCCGATCGCCGGTGATGCTGTGGTCTACTCAAATTGATCACTTCAACGATTCGCCATGTTCTTTCGGAAATTGCTCATTCGCGGGACTTGCAGGCTTATCAGGATCGCCTCTAGTGACCTTAAAAGGTGACGTTGTGGGAATGTTTTACGGGAACCGAAGATTAAAAAGATCGAACTATCAGGCAGGTCTTTTCGTCGGGAGCGCATTCTTGGTCAAATTCTACCTTTCTATGAACAATATTCACGCCGTTTCCGATCTGAACGGGCAGCGCAAGCTTGTATACCCCGACGAAGCTCCGGCTTCAACTTTGGACACCTTTCGACGGCCAGTCCGCCTTTCCTCGACGCTTCGAAGAAAGGAGCGACGAAGAAGAACGATTCATCTCATATCGGATAATTGAGCGATAAAGAGATGTCGGAGTTCTCCAGTGGGGTTGCTGATGAGGGTTGAGCTTTCCGCTAGATCATACATCGTCGCTGCCCTTTTGCTTTCATAATCCTTTTGTTCTCCCTTTGGAGTCGTCTTTGGTCATTTCACTTCCACTTTTCTTTTTTCCCTCCCTTATACTTGCCTCCTTGTTATTTTTTCTTGTTTTGTTCTTCCTTTTCTTTTTTTTCTTTCTTTCGACGCTCGCGTATTTATTTATTCATCTTTTGTCGTGGGGGTGGGACGAGATGCGTTCTTCTTTTTTGGATCCTGTGTAGGAGTCGGCTTTGAATTTTTTTTTTTTTACATAAGAGTCGTGTTTTTGTTTTATTTTTTATACAAGAGGCCTTATATCCCATGCCCTTGCTCTTATCTTTCCGTATTCCCTTGCAACTGGTTGGAGGGGGATAGTTTTGTTGTCCTTGTCGTACAAATACTGTTCAGTTGGGGTTGATAGATATTTATAATGCATGTAAAGAGTTTCGTGATTTTAAAGGGTCTACACTTCAGTATGAGTCTCCTTCTTCTTCTTCTTCTTCTTCTTCCTAACCTTAAATGCCCCTGAGCAACTGTTATAGCTTCTTTTCCATTATTAGTATCAAAATATTGGTATTGCTCCCTCATTTTAGAACCCTAATAATGCAGAGGGTAAGCATTACTACTACTTGTAAGTCTAGGCCTAGATAATAATCATTGATATCGGCCACAGCGCCAAGAGCCTTCAATAGACTGCCCTGTCCACATGCTTCCCTCTACGCTGTACGTATTTTATCCCTCTCTAGCAGGAGCCACGAAAGCATGAGATAAATTTTCATTTCGGTGCGCCGTCCAACCGATGAATTTCCTTAGTAATCTCGACCGCAGCTCTCAGGAGCTGCCATATCATCTTTCCCCATAAACTTGTTTCCCATCTTGTTTTTATTTTCATTTTTTTTTTCGGCGCAGGCTAGCTAGCCTTAGAATACGAAACTCTCTATCTTCAGGAATAGTTTGATAACGCTCAATCGAGATACCGGTAAGCTAATGGTCTTCACGACCTACTTTACAGGGTTAATTGTCGTACATATACTACACAGTATCTTGGGGATCCCTAGCTCGCCTCTCAAACGACCAGCAGACCAAAACGACTCTTGAGGCACTTTTCGGCAGGGGAAGTTTCACGTCACCTCACTATATCCCTTAATTTGGGAAACAATAGGCAAATACAAAGTAAGAGACACATGGGCTTAAAATAAAAATCAGGGTCAACTATAAACGCCTCCGTTCAACCCTTTTCAGGTTATGAATTATTGTTCGAAATATATTTGTATATCTCAAGTTAGGGCAGAGAGACGTCGGCTAACGCTCTAGAAATGCTTATGTTCAAATAAAATATCCTTATTTCGCCAGAAGCCCTTATCCAAATACCATGGCGCGAGCTTCTTCGGAAAGTACATCTAGTCAACGGGGCGTACAATAGAAACCATAAGCTTGGAATAGACGCGTTTTACAGAGCTTGCTGCTATTAAGATTTATAATATTATAATTCTCATTGCTGAGAACACCTCATAAAATCGCGCTATATCCACGACCTCTCTCTCGTCTTCACATGCTCCCTTCCCTATATCATCACGTAAAACTTCAACCCTATACCATAATTCGAAAGAAAAAAAAAAGGAAAAATCCTTGGCAAAGGCAAAAATAATCGCATGAGGAATTCTAGTATTCAAAACCAGCTAATGCAATTTCTCAGCAATGATACTGGTACTACTAATCCCTACACGGTATTCTACATATGCAGGCTCATATCTTACTCTCTACACTTTACCATCAGAAAAGAAGAAAAAAAAAAAGTAGAAAAAACGAGGCTAAAAAAACGCAAGCTAGTTTAGGGCAATCCATGACTCGCCGTAGCATATTCCATGGATTCTGTTTCTTGTTCTTTGTAGTGCTTACAAGCCACTTTAGCGTATCCCGTTCATAGTGTGGATGGTGTGTATGGCTAAAAGAAAAAATAAAAAAAAATTTTAAAAAAAATCCCGCCCGGGACGTATCGCTACTCAACTACCCCGCCAATAACCCACCATACAAATACAAGCTTCCAAGACGCTCAGCATTTTTCAAGGCCTCCAATAACAGTCTAGCCCCCCCCCCCAATATCTCTCTCAGCAATCTATTTTAATTTGGTGCTTGGTATCTCTTTCGCAAGACGCCGATATAATAACGCGATCCCAATGTTTCCAATTATAGAAAATTTTAGGGACACGGAACTAGCAGGAGGGTCGAAAAAATCACTCAAATCAAAACCTCGTGCATCAATACTTGCATACTTATCGATCGATTGTACTGTACCGTAGAGGTATTCATGTATGTGAGATGCTCGGTAACATTTACAGTTACAACCTACAACCTAGAAGGCATCGGTGGGTGTTGGCGCCGTGGTTTGTAGCTTGGGAGTAGTACGTAATCCGCCTCAAGGAACATCATCGGGTCGTCAACAACCACTCACTCAACCCGAGAAGCTGAGCTAGCGGTAAGACAACACGTCTCTCAGCGTTCAGTCGGGTCACCTAAGAAAGGGCGAAGCAGTTAAAGCCACAGCCGTAACGTTGAGGAAGAAAGAGCGAACATCATATAACCGTTACCAAACACATCCGCAAAAAAAGAAAAAAAAAAAAAAAAAAAAAGGGTAAAAGCACTTCTGTCAAGCAGCCACCGTCGTAATATATTGGTTTAATTCGCGAAACAGTACCACGCCGATCATTTTTTAAACCTCGTTTAAAGATTCACACTATACTCTTCGATTTCGCACCTATATAAATATATCACTTTCTATTAGTTTCGTTTGGTTGAGGAGTACTAGTGCGATACCCATGCCCCTCCCGCGTGCGGGGAGTTTTTTTCCTCTGCCTTAACACCTAATCGCCAAGGCGAAGTGAGTTATATGCAAACGTCAGCCAAAAGGAAATGATTACCATCTTTTGCAGCTTGCTAGGTAGAACACCTTCTCACTAGAAAAGTTTCGAAGGGTTGCATAAAAGGTAGATAAACGAAACCGTGTGGGTGCGTGTTACGAGCGCTGTTTAACAATAAGGTGTGGTATTTTGGCGCATATATAGGTCAACTACCCACATATATCCGGAAAACAATGTCCGTGAAGATATATCTTTGATATATCGGAATTTTGCTCATTAACAAAGCTGTATTATAACTCTCTGCTTGAAATTTCGTGCATTCTGCTGCTGTAATATGCATATTAGGGCGAATGAGTTTCTTTTGACGTGGGATCCTTTTATTCACGTTGGTACGTAATACAGCGAGAAGGAGATACTTGAAGTCAGTTATCATCGGGATTCGAAGAAACTCGCTCTCTTGGTGTTCAAGTTTCCTCGATAATATAGAGTATTCTAGACCCCGGTGAGATTAGAAATGGAGGGTGAAAAGGTTTACCAAGTTCGCGCGAAAAAAAAAAGCAGGGCAAATATTTATCATACCATGTCCTAGAAGGAAGGGGGGAATGTGGAAAGGATGAAAAAGGTCGTGGGAAAAGAACTTCCAGGGAGCTCTTCCCAGACGGGCGCTGATGGATGATTGGCCAGTTTACCTAGAGCACGCAAAAAATCAACTCCACAGGCAGCAAGGATGCGGGTTTAAAAATGGGTTAATAGTAAAGGCAGCTAGAAATCGTTTCAACAAAATGAGATAATACCAAAGTCCCATGGGGAAAAGAAGCAGATTCCTTGCGCTTGCTGGCATTGCATGGGGTTTGAAAAAGAAGGCGAAAGAAGGCCAAAGCTCTTGCAACTTTTGTTTGATAGCGGTCCAGGTGAGTTGCATCGCTGGAATTTTCGATATCTTCTCGACGTGTGGAAATCCCAGGTTGCACTTATCGGACGGGGAGGATGCCGGTAAGTAGTATCTGGGAAGCCATCGAGGCGCGGCGCGCAATTTATCCTATCTATCATTTTTTGCCGTCGAGGCAGACTTTTATACTGCTTCATCCTGGTTATGAAATTGTTTATCAGCGCAGCTTAGAAGTGTGATTTGCAAAAAAACGATCGCTCTTCGTTCTTCCCGTGCCGTCTCCGAGAGCAAGGGGTTGGAGGGCGCTCGCGATTGGTGTTTAAAGTCAACCCATGCATATTCGGCGGCTTTTTCTAGAAGAATGCTATTTTGGTCACTATTGTTCGTTTGTGGTGTGGTTCTTGACTTTTAGAAAAGAATTAGCCGAAGAGAGGTTTGCCAATAAGATCGTGAGAAATCGCAACGACATTCCTAACCCGTTTCTAACCTTCTTTTTTCTCGTAAGCAGAAGTGAAGGGGTGTGCTCCACATCCGTTTGGTAACATCGTGAGTGGAGTTCAGAATTGAGGTGGCTTTAAAGTTTTTGGGTAAAGCCGTCGGAAGATTGTACGGGTTTCAAACTGAAAAATAACCTGCGGTTGTAAATTTCAGAGCGACCACCAAAATTGAAATCGTCACCCGCCTGCATTGCTCGTATCAAAAGCAAGGGGGCATACTTATCGAATATTCAGGAACCTCCGAACATTCCAATTTCGAAATACAACCTGATAAGCTTCTGAGCAGAATCGCGCAATTTGCATTCTATCACAAGAAGAATTGTCAGTCGGTCGTATCTATAACTCATAGAAATGCCTCAACCCATCCACGCTCCACTTTTGGAACAACTTGATACAGGAGACTCGAGAGTGAAGTTCAAGAAGAAAAAGAATAATTTTCTTCCTCGCTTCGACCGCTAGCTTCACCTTCCAGATGGCTCGTGTAAGTGGGGGGTTGGTTGTAGGTTTTCCCCATAGCAAAAACGGTAAAAGGAACTTTCGGATCAAATATAATGCCTCTGAAGGCAGCAAGAGATAAGACGGAAAATTCCAAAAAGAAATTTTAGCGAGTCAGATCTTCACACCTTTACCATGTGCTCACGCAAATGGTTCAAAGAAACAACGCACTCAGAAAATTGGCTGCAAAGTCGGTGATCACGCTCCTCTCCCCGAGATTTTCTTGTCGCTGCGAGGGAATTTCGAAGTTACCTGTTCAAACCATTCCATTGTTAATGAGTGAAAAGCACACCGGCATCGAAGGTGGAGATAACAATTGTTAGTTTTTCAAAAGGCCAAAACGGAGGTGTGGTGGTTTTTGTTTTGCGATTTTGGAGGGGTTTTGGAAGAGGTGTTATAATACCATATTTCGGAAGTGCGAAGGAGATGCAAACTAGCAATTTTCAAAGTCCCCTGCAAGCTCAAAAAAGAGTGACTAAAAAAAGCAAGTAAGAGACAGAAAGAAGCAAGAAAAAAGCAATGCAGCTGAAGCTGTGAATTCACCCCAGAGTTGAGCAACGAAAAAAAAAAAACTCGAATATATATCGGAACGAGTTTCAAGACCACTAAAATTATCGCGAACAAGAAGCCTGAAAAGCCAAAAGCCACCGAGAAGGAGCTGATCGACAGAATAATAATGGGCAAAAGTAAGTATTATTAGTAAGTAATGTTTTTGAAAGAGCGAAACAGTGAGATGTAATAATATACCTTTCAATTGTAAGGGCTTCAATGGCTCCTAGATGTACTGATGACATATATCGAGAGAAACCAACGGGCAGATGCCAACACAGCTCTCAAGCGAATGAAGAGTATTATTGCGTGCGCGTTGCAATTATCAGTCAGTTCAACCGAACTTCCGTCAAGAGCTTTTCTGCGTGTGTCAAGGGGCGCTAGACCTATATGTCACGATCTAATTTTCTCGTATGCAGGACGCAGACAAATCTTTCACCTAAAAAAAATTTTTTTTTTTTTCTGACAGCTCCCCAATGCAGTGTAAGTACGGGAAAGGGAAGAGGCGAGGGCAAAAAAAAAAAAAAAAAAAAAACGCTGGGGAAATTTTAAAAAAGATAACTCACGATGCTCCCGTCTCAAAGAAACGTGCCACTTTTTACCTCTCTTCGAACAATTTATAATGTTGGCGCTAGGATTTATTTTAATCTGACATCCATTAGAGAATAATAATAATAATAATAATAATAATAATAATAAAATACCGTGAAATATAACGCTAGGAAACTGGAGCTAGCTAGTTGGCCTCCAGATTATTGGATGGGTGATGGCGTTGGAATTCTTTTTTTTTTTTTTTTTCTTTGCGACGTTATTTTAACCTTTTTGGACGTAGTGCGTATTAGAAGGCTTGAGTTGAGAGTGAGGTGGAACTGGAGGGAACGAAATAGAACACCAAAGAAAATTAGCTTGCTCACCAACGATCTAAGTTCACTGACTCGATCGGCCGGCTCTTTCGTCGACCTGCGGGTAGCACGAGTTCGAGTTCGTATAAATACCAACTGCCCTTGAACTGCCGAACTATTTTTGGCGGGATCTAAAAAAGGGGAAAAAAAAAATACGGGGAAATTCGAAGGTTGCTGCTATATCTTGCGGCATATAAAGGGAAGGGGGCCAGCAATTGAAATTGAAGCCTTTACTTTCTCTACTAACCCCCCTAAGTTCGTCCTTTATGCCACGGTAAAAGGCCATTTTTAAATCTCCATTATCAGACGATCGGTATAGCTTCGTGGATAAGAGTGCTTTTGAAGCTGCAGGCGATTGATTGATTGCCTTCTTGTGGTGGCATTTTCCGAGGCATTCCTTCGAACAACCGAGTGCCGAGTTCTCTACTCAAAGCGAATCACACACCGCCACTACCGTTAACGTTAGCCATACAATCATTTCCTTTCGACAACGCGGTATCTTCAGTGGATTTTTTCTTCCGCCTCGGTAGAGAGGAATTCCCAGGCACAACAGGAAGAAGGCAGAGGAGGTGAGAAGTCGATTTTTTCTTACCTGCAGTTGCTGCATTAAAAGGCTGAGCTCTAAAATACCTGGAAACAAAAAAGAAAACAAAGAAACGTCCAAAAAAGCTGGCGCTGCATGGGTGAACTGATCGACTTGCTTTGATCATCCTGAAGAATATCCGGTCCCTGGTCACAGCTCGACGTTGGTTCGAGACCTTTTGCTCCTTTTCTTGTACCTGATCACCGAAAGGGCGCTCCAAAAACAATACTTAAGGGCCTGGCCAAGCTTCACTTTCCATCCAGCGGGGGGTCGTTTTTGCTGCTTTTTCCTGGTCCCCGGAGGATATTTTCCTGTGTGGAACACGCTCTTCTCTGGATGCTGGTTGGTTCGGAATTTTGGACAAGAAAAGAGGTGATAGGAAATTGTTGAAGGAGAAAAAGAAAAGAAATAACAGAAGATAACAAAATACTTGGGAGGTTTTAAATAATTTGATAGGGGCGTGAGAATAAAACTGCCAAAAAAAATTTAAATATCCATCCAAAATATCCGTAATAGGTAAAGCGATGTCCTCAATGACTATTTTGGATACCATTAGATATATGGGATTTTTTTATTTTTTTTCCTTTTTTTCAGTCATTTCCGTTTTCGCTATATCGTTATATCCCACCCCAAAGGTTTTATACCTCAGACTTACGCAGCGATAAAATACCACTCAAAAAAACCCAAAAAAGAAAAAAAAAAAAGAAAAGAAAAGAAAAATGGAACGACCTGGGGAGGGGGCTTGACTGTCTTGACTCGTTTTTTTTTTTTTTTTTTCCCTTCCTTCTTCTTTCTTCTTCTTTTTCCATCAACCTCCCTTTGAGTCTCTCGCCCCCAAAAAACCCTTAAGGACTTATACTTTATACAGTCGAGACGGGTGTTTTGGTGCACTATTTCCGTATTGTTCTAGCCGTTCGTTTTAGATAAAGAGGACCTTGTCCCCCCATCTCCTCTCCTTCGTTGCCTTCTCCTTTGATTTTTTTTTTTTTTTTTGCTTTAATTATATATATCTTTATATTATTAATTATTCACTACTGCATTCGTTTTGGGAATGGGTACCGCCTCAACCAAGACCGCTTATATACTTAAGTATATATATATATATTCATATATTTATAAATCATCCCAACATCCCACTTATTTCATTTATTTATTTTAATCTTTTCCTTATAACACCTCCTCAACCACTTTCTACTTTATGGTCTCGCTAGTGAGGATCTTCAAGTCATTACATAGACCTTCATTGACAATTAGAGATTTACATTATACCTCTAAAGACTTAATTAGCTCTTAAGTGCCGATTAATTACGTTCGATATCTTGAACCGTTCTGAATCGGGTCGTTGCTCGTTGCTCGCGCCAAATCGTCAAGAGCTCTTTCTTTATACCTCATACGAACAAATCCTCCCTTTTATATAAATATCCATTCTTTTCTCTCTTTTTCTCTTTTTCTCTTTTCCCTCCTTCCTTCTTCGTCTGCTCTCTTCCTACGACTTCCATAGCTAGCTAGTAAGCAAACAAGAAAAAAAAAAAATCGACAAATTCCTTAAAAAACGAAATTTCTACGTCAACGACAATGTCTTCTCCTACGACGCCAATTTCTATCCCGCCGACGGCCACCCGTCGCCCTTTATGCTCCCGGAGACCCACAGCTTCGCCTCGTCGACCTCGAGCCACGGCAACTGCATCGTCCTCTCCAGGCTCCCCGAGAGGCCGTCAGTCCTTACAACAAGCTATCCCCGATCAACGCCATCCCGATCGACCCAACGAGCCTGAGCCGCCGCTCATCCTCTCCGGCACCACCCTCCCTTCCGTCCGCCACCCTTCCCTCTCCCTCGCGCGCTCCGCTCCCGCTCTCACTCTAACCTCCGCGCTGTCCACCCCTGCCTTAGCAACTGCAGCTCCAAGACGGCCAGCCGCAACATCTCCCCCTCGATGTCCCCCAACGGCGGCGGCAACAGTGTCATCGTAACAGGGTCGGTGCGCTGTCCGCCAAGGAGCTCATCAGCGCCACCCAGATGCTGGCCGAGTCGAAGAGGCTGTACGAGATGCTCTCGGAGGCGGACAAGTACCTCATCTTCCTCAGGGAAGAAGTCGGCATGACTATCCTGGAAGCCAGATTGCGGAGATGATGACTAGGAAGGGCTACCCGTGCGTTGGAGAAGGGGTTGAGGTTGAGGTACTGCATTGTCAAGAGGATTGGAGTTAGGGTAAGCTCACATATATATACCCTCAAACAAGATTTTTTTAAGATGAAATGCTACCCTAATTACAGCTCAAGGCGGCCATCGAGAACGTCCAGGCTACCCAGGCCGAAGTCGACAAGGTCTCGGCGTCGGATCTGCCGCACCAGGAGTCTTGCTAGCATGAACAGCATGAGTAGCAGGAAAGAAGGCGTACGCCCTCCGCGTCTTCGAGGAAGAGGAGGAGCGCGCTCTTAAGGAGTTGACCGCCACCCTCCGTGCTAGTGGCATCAAATGAATGGCTTGCTTTCTCTCTTAAGAAATAAAAATAATAATACCTTAATACCTCTTAATTCTTTCATTTCTACTATTCCCTTTGCTTTCGAAACAAAAAAAAAACACATTCCTTGAAATAAGGTTATTACGACGGGTTTTAATTATTCACAAACAAAAAAGATGGGTTTTGTAATGGTGTGTTCATGGACTTCTCTTTCACTCATGGTTTCTCTTTCTTGATACACAAAGCACACGCATGTAATTTACGTTAGCTCCTTTTCCTTTTCTCTCTCTCACGGCCTCTTGTTTGTTTTTCAGTATCATTTCACTGGGCGTTCTTTACGATGGATTCTTTTAACAACAAAACATTATTCACACAAATTGAGAAAACTATGCACGGTGACCTTTTGCCCTGCTCAAACTACTTATATTGTTTCTTTCGTTTGTTCCCCCCCTTTTTCTTTTCCTTTTTTTTTTTTTTTACTATCAAAAAGCGTTTCTTCCTTTTCAGTTTCTTTAACATTTCATTTCCATGGCGGTTTCCTTTTGTTCCGTTTCCTTTCTCAATCTTTTGTATATCAGCATCAACCACGGTCTTTTTCTATTTCTTTCTCTCCATTTTTTTGGTGTAGTACTATCAAACAAAAAGAAGTACATATAATAATACGCATTCATTATCAAAAAGAAGTACATAATAATAATACGCATCATTATCCCGCTGCCTTTACTTTTACCAAGAAACCACCTGATATAGCGATCCAGTGAAAACGTTTAGTATTCCAAACGGAAAAGCGAACGGAATATGCAAAAACCGAACCACCTCGAGCATATGTCAAAGATATGCCGTGTTTACCTATGTGTAAACTCCTAGTCGTTTTTTAAACGATCATTCGATTAATATTCTCATTATGGGAGGTTTGTGTAATACGCTTACGTTCTTTTTTTCTTTCTTTTTTTCTTTCCATTGTGAGTGATTCTTGGAGAAATTCTAGATCATTCGCGATTTCGTACGTTTTATTGTGTTACATCTTTTCTCCACCGCGCTGGTACATTATAAATTACCGATTATTTAGAGACAATATTAAGAATTTTTGATATCCATTTTTTTAGGGGTTCGCCGATTGTAATGCTTGTCTTCGCATTGTGTGCGAAGGATTTTTTATCTACTCGATTCGACACAACGGGATCGAGGGGTAAAGGTCTTCCACGAGGAATTTTAGTATACTGACCAAGCTGCTTTTGGTGAAACGAAAAATTACAATCAGTTACCGTTTCAAACCCCATGAGGAGGGAAATCGCGAACGTGGTAAACCGGACTCACGATCGTGAATCGGGAAAATATATTGTGGCGTATGTGGTGGAACCGTAGAGCTTCACGACATAATAAAGGGAGGAAAGGAGAAAAAAAAGTGCATCACGGGGAGATTTATTCGATTCGCCTCGATCTTTTTGCTTTTATACGATATATGCAGATATTGAGTAGTCTAAATGCCTTATGGCTTTTAATAGGGAGTATCGTGATCTTTCTCGAACGGGGATTATTAACCTTAAAGGGCATTCTGGGCTGGTATTTTACTCGGTGCATCGTGATTACACGATAACCATTGCTACGTCCAATTGGAAAATAGTACCAGTAGCCGGTGCAGTGCGCAACGGAGCCAATGGGAGTGTTTTTTTTTTTTTTTTTCGCGATGGGTTTCTCCTTACTGCGCCCTCGTATCATAACCTCGTATCATAATTACGAAGGGAAAATAGCAGCACTGTACACATAAAGGAGTAAAGGGCCCCGTAACAGTAAGCATTCGTCTACTTGGGGCTTTCTTTTCCCAAGTCCGGGTTCACGGCAGCGTACGCTGTAAGTTCCCCGTCGTGGGAAGAGTCAAGTGCTTTAGGCGTCGAGACTTAGGCAATACGCAGCACGAAAGAATTCACCTGTTCAATCAACTCTTCACGGAAAATATTGCCCGTTTTCTTGATTTTATCTTCTATTGGGAAAGGATTTCACGAAGATGTATTTTTTCGTGACTTCGGGTTTCGCTGCGCTTGTAGCAGGTCCCAATTACGACTGAACCCCTTGTTTATAACCTTTAATTTCCCCGGAAATTCATTATCACTTCTGGTAAAAAAAAAAAAAAAAAAAAAAAAAGGGAAATATTACCACTTCATGAAGATATCAATTCTGTTTTCTGGAAATTTCTTACATCGTCAAAATTTCCAGCAAAAAATATACGAAAATACAGCACAATGCGGAGACAAAAAAAATTATGGTTTCTATAAGCTTTCAAACTAAATACTAGTATAAACTATAGCTATGTTTTGTTTCGGAAGGAAAAAGATATAAACGCTTTTAATAGGCTTTTTCTTAAAGTTGATAATGAGGCTCCGCGACGTCATCTTAACTTCGTATTTCCTTCCCCGGTGTTCAGTGCGTGCTGAGGAGGAAAGCTTCTCCCGTTTGCCCGTTAACCGACGGCTATTGAACGGGATCCAATAACTCCCCCGTTCTCCCCGGTCCGCGCATCGGGGCTCGGTTTCCGAAAATTTGCTTTACATTGCGGTAGCCATGATGACCTGTGGCGTGTAACGTTTGACAACTTACGTTGAAATAAAATTTCGTGCATGAGCTCATGAGCGAATTTGATGCGCGATCTGTGCCTGAGGCTATGGCTGTGCAACTCGTTGAGAAAGACATCGAAGGAAAATGTCGAACGAATCAAAACTCAAGCACTCCTATATTTTAATTCGGATTTGAAAGTTAAGCTGCTGTCCAAATTACTTATTCCGGCGTTTCCCGTTAAAACATGCACACTACGTTTTATCGATTCAAAAAAGATCTCGATTTCATCGCGTTCTGCGATTATTGGCTGGAAAATATCCAGCATTGCAGCCATGACTGTGGCTAACGTCAACATCCTGATAAAAACATGTGTTCCCGGTCAACCAACGTAAGGGTCAGGATTATAAAAAAAAAAAAAAAAAAAAAAAAAAACTAGCTGTAAGCGTGGAATTTTGTTCGGGGGATCATACTCGTTGCGATTAGGTTATAGTTTTCGATTAATATACTAGTTTCGGAAAGAGGATCCGTCGATTACTTTTTCAACCATAGTGTTATAGTTAGAATACCACACAATATAGAAGGATATATGAGAGGGACGGAAACGATGCCATGGTTATTTAATCATCCCCGGGATGACATCGTTTTTTTTTTCCATTTTTTAGTTAGATGTAGATGATGTAGGTACACGATCTTCAGGTTCAGCAGAAAAAATAATAATATAATGGAGTGAGCGAACGGTTGGAGCGATTACGTCGCCAAACGCCGGTTATAGCGCGCTTAAAGTGCCACAAATCTTCTACAAGCCACAGCAACAAATAGATGACGAAAGAAATATAAGGAATATCTATCATTTTTTCATAGGCACGGGGTTTTATTTGAACAAAACCTATAGAAGGGTGTGAGAATAGCTTGGTGGACCGTTTGAGTTTTGTTACTCCTCTTGTACTCTAAGACAAGATGGATGGCATTTAAGTATGAATAGGATGGCAATATAGGCCTCAACAGCTTTTGTTTTTGAACTCTGGTGTATACTTGTTCGCTTTTCAGCGATGTTTCATTTTTTACAACATCGATACATAAAGAGCAAGCTTACCCCTGGTATAGACGGGACGGTACGCGGCAATTGTTCGAGCAAAAAAAAAAGCGGGTAGTATCGGCAAGAAAGGGGTTTTTTTTTTTTGGAGGGGAAGGTATAGACAGCTTGTAGTCATCGAGAGACCGCCAAAAAGAAACATCATACCAAATACGCAATACCCAAAAAGCAAGCTTATGGAGCAATACACGTAACGGAAGTGATAGTTCTGTATTCCAATAAAATCAAGAACAAAAATCAAAACAAAGGAAGTGTTATCCGTCAGCAAAATATAGCAAAGCGCGACCCGTTTCAAAAAAAAAAAAAAAGACAAGTTATCCCAGAGAAAAGGAAATTCGTATATGTACGTATGCTTTCTGTATACTCTTTTTTTGTTTTCGTTTTCGTTAATTTTTTCTTTGTCGGATCAAAGACCGTTACTCTTGCAGCTAAAGACGCGCCGACGCCTCCTGCTTCGAAATTGTCGATGATACTTTGGACGGTTGCCTGATAGATTAAGATATTGTTAGCAGCTGGAAACTCTTTCCTGGTATATAGTACGTCCGTCTTCGGGTCGAAGGTCAGAGAGAGCAGGAAACATACATATGTACCAGCCGTCAAGAAGAAAAGCCCACGAAATCAGGAAAACGTTCAACACCAACTCGAGTTCTCGATGCCTCTGAGCTTCTTGACCCAGTCTTCACGAATCTGCTGTCGCATCCTGATCCACGCTACACCCCAGAAGATGAAGCCGAAGAAGAGTCGAACAAGCTGCTCATAAGGAGAGCAAATCCGAGAAGACTGCAAATACTGTCAGTTAACCACATATTCTAGGGCATATATTAGGAGAAGAGCAAAGAGAAATACAAGGAATCAACTCAGCGACCAAGAACGCCATAACCAAAGGACGAAGAGCAGGCCGATCCATGTGCTCCAGCGAGGACGTGTGGTTTCCTTGTGCTTGGAGTCGTGGAAGATGCGGAAGAGATGAAGCGCGCCGATACGGAAGCGGGATGACGTAGTTTGTAGCCGGTGTAGTTGTAGATGATCGCTCCGGCGAGGGAGAAGACGACAATCTGCAAGATAGATATCGTAAGCAAAAGCCTATAAAAGGAAGAGTCGTGCGACGTGCTCAGCAACAGTCACGGCCCACAGCGCCTTCGGGAAGTCCTCCGGCTTCTTCATCTTGCCATGAAACTCGGAATGGTAATCTGTCCAATAAAGTATAGCTAATATTCAAAACGCCGTCATGCCAGCTACGAAGTCGTCCCCTTCTGCGGGAATGCACTGATGATCGGGTTGGTAACCCCGTCGTAATGCGCAGGGTGGCTCTGCACACCCGAGAAAACGATCGTCAAAAGAACCGATATAACGTGAACAACGCGCTGAACGTCGCCAGAAAGCTGAGAGTATCAACGTCGGGGAAGCGACAACACGAAGCATATCACGGTCGTAACCGCCGAGAAGCCGACGGTGCACACTTCGTGGTTGGTCATGGTGTTTAGGTACTTGGCGCCGACGAGGACGTGCAGCCCTTGGATGAAGGTGTTGTTCAGTGATGAACATGACCGCCGTGAACCACCAGGCCACGGGCGGTCCCAGAACAGCTTCTGGCCGAGGTCGCAGACGTCGCGGAGCTGCGGGTGGCGCAGGCAGTAGTTCGATAGCACCAGCGACGTGTAGAGGACGCTTAAAGCGACGAACTACCGTCAGCAGGAGGCCGGGGAACATGCGAGGACGAGTAGGACCATGGAAGGAGAGCTTTAGAAGTAATTAGTTCAGTATATCTTCCATTGTGTATTGATCCCCTTCCAGAAATTCCCGGTTCCCAAAACACGAATATCCGTTCTCATTCGGCTCCAGGTAATGATGAGTGATCGCTTGGAGGGGAGGTGTTACAATAGCTAGACAGATGTATTCCGAGAAGAGCAGAGCCGCAGTCTAAATATCCACCAAGAAGTTGTGTTAGCGCGTGTTGCACAGCATAACATGCAGCGAACCAAATCGATCTCGGGTACGGTAGCTACCGCGACCAAATACAAAAAAGAAGCATGAATAGCCCTCATACCTTCTGCCACGAACAAGTCCTGTACTTTATCGCGTTATCAGACTCAAGTTTTATTTGACCCTCGACGGACAGCGCTGAGGACCCGGAAGAATCGTCCCTGAAGTTATCCCTCTTGGCATCGCCCATAATATATCGTCGCGATCGTTCAGCTGTGAGCCGCCTCCTTCGAGCCCCCAGTCGGAGGCAGTCTCTCTTTCGATGTCTCTCTCCATTTGATCGAACGAACGCAGAGTTTTCGTAGGCAAATGTAGTCGTATAGCGATTGCATTAAGGTCGAACCGTACGTCGAATTTTCTTCGCGCAGAGCTGCAAGGTTGGAAGCCTCCGCCTGGTGTCGAGAAGATCCGTTCTCGACTTTCCTTCAACCGAGCCCACAAAGCCTCAAGTTCCAGTCTATCCTTTTCGAGTCGAACCGTACTCTGTAAACCAGTAAAAAAAAAAAGCTAGAAACAACAAGCAATAATATGTAGAAGAGTAAACAGAACTAAAGGCAAAAACAAAGGTCTTCAAAGTCCTTGAAGGCTTTGGAATGAGAAGGAGAGTGGGGGCTTATTTAAAATATCCACAAAAAAAAAAAAAAAAAAAAGATACTTTTAAGGTTATTGCGACAGCCTTGTCCCTTCTATCCTGCTTGCCTGCGCAAGGAATCCCGTTTGCCGGTTAAGCTTTGAACCAAAAAAACCACAGTCCAACTCTCTCACGGTTAACCATCCACAACTGTTATCAATTCAGGCTCAAAAATCCGCAGTTTTGTCTCTATTCCAAGGAAACCCTCCCCGATCCTTGCATACAACGACATCATAGCTTCATTTTTACCAAGGAAATAGTCACAGCGGTAAGCCGGCGGGTAGAGTGGTTACAATCTCTTCCTTTGTCTCGCATGGCTAAGATCCATCAGAAATTCTGCAAGGGTAGTATCATCATCACCTGAAAGACTGCTAATCATGGCGAGCCTAAAACTAGCGAAGTATAGGTCGAAAACGCTCTTCTTCTTCCTTCCTTCCTAAGCCCCGAAAAGGCTAAAATTCCAACACTTTTTACAAACGTAAACATGCACAGACGCATTTCTGTTTTTTAAACCTTCGAAGAATTAAACATTTTCTCATGGCACGCATAAAAGGGTATAAAGCCAAGAGCGACGAGGCGGATAAGCATTCCTAACAAATCTTGGACGGCGAAGCTTGTTTCTGCAGATTCAGGAAACATACACAAATTACACACTTCCCCCGTATCGCGTGCTTTAGAGCCTCGAGGCTGACAACTGCCTCGTGGCAGCACTGCAGCAGGGAAACGATTTTGAGCGGGGGGAAAGGATGTTTTAACCTCTTTTGTCGGTTGTTCTGCGGGTCAAGGAAACTGCTGGACTTGGCGCCACCAAACCCGCCCCGCTTCCACAAAGCTGCAAGGCATCCGACGGTCTATTAAAGAAACATGGTTTTTGCAGAAATCTAACCATTAGTTCTTTGTTTTCGAAGATTTTCTGATCCTTTCCATGCAGCTTTTCATTAAACATTATTCGCTATCTTACTTGAGTTCACGTCGGCGATATGCATCCCTTATTTGATCGCGATGTCGACTTGTTCGAAAAATGCGGGGAACTGTCTGAATTGCTTGGAATAGCCAATTCCAAATAATATCGGAGAGCTTCATCTGCAGTCCTGCCAACCAAGCAAAAGCTTGTGCGTTGACCAGCAGCCAATACTTGGAAAAACTTGCATTATCAGTTTCTTTTAACTATCTTTCTTCGATACTGTGAATTGCTTTTCGGTCCGCCGGTACCTGGCGAATTCATTTTTGACATGTGCTCGGGCTGCCTCTGATCGATATTTTCTTCGCTTGCAGCTTCTGCATTCTCATTTCCATTCAATTTTTATCGGCTTTCGCCATGTCGATGAGTATTATCCGTCAAGACCATATAACTACCCACCTAACGTGAGGGGATAATTTATCGTCCGAGAGCGGCCGGTATCGGTACCTGTCCTTGTAAGGCTACCATTATCCTCAAGGTATAGAAACGTATCCTTGGAGCTTGATGTTACTCGTTACTCGTGTTCTTTCCTTTTTTTTTTTGGCTCTAGAAGAAAGGTTGTACCTCTAAACGGCTTGCATTATAATTCGAATGCGCCAATCCCGCGGTGTTAGACCACAAAAAATTGGTATCACCCGATGTCGAGAAAAAGATGTAAAGAAAAAAACCACTGCTGCGATTTTAATTCGTAGGCGAATTTATATAGACTCATATTTTAAAAAAGTTTGGGCTATTACTTCATAAATTTCATCTGGTTTCCAGCTTGCTTCCCTCTACTGGCACGATTCTTATCAAGCAAGGAGCACACGCAAGTAGAGTTAGTAGTCTCATGTGAATCGTTTAAAACGAAGAGTCAATAATTGATACTTTACAGCTGGCTTGCTACTGATTTGCCTTTGTTTTGCTTTTGTTCCTTTTTCTTATTAATTAGCTCTATGCTCCAGAGGCTTCTCTAAAATCCACTATTCTTTCTTTTTATTGACTAGAATGCTTTTTTTTTTTTTTTTTTTGCGGGGCTCCGAATGTAAAACACTAATCGAACAACAAACGAATTAGCCAACCTCACAACAACCAAAATCACCGCCGTATACTCCAACAACTTTTCATACTTTGTAATATTTACTTATCCAAGAAGTCCCTTGCACTTGAACGATGATTTTTAGATAATGTTGCCTTGTTCACCTCAATAGGATAAAGCCAGGTGACTTTCATACTACAATCGTTTCAAGGGCCACTAATAATACGTACGCAACGAAACCAATGATATTTAAACTAATATTATTTATTGCATGACCACGGAAACACGGGATATGATTCAGTAAAAACGCCGATCAATTTCTTCAGCAAAGTACGCTCAATACGGAAAAGCCATATCTGACAATTTATCGCTGACTGCATTCCGTCAAATCCAAAATTATTGCTGACTGGCAATTACGAGGAGATGCGAAGCGATCATACTTTATTATAAACTCGTGCTCCGACGATACCGCGTCACGCAAATCTTCGATGTGGGACCTATCAGAGCCCGTTTGGTCTCTAACGTACCGCAACGAAAATCATTTCATATCCCGAGTATCCCCATTATAAAATATGGAAACCGGCGGCAGCATGGAGCTATATAGTTTTACTTGTTATGTACTGTCAAAAATACCCCCTCAGTTCGTGCGGAGATCAACCTGATTAAACGTCCCCGGTATAGCAACCAAAACGGGTGACAAAAAACCAGGAAACAAATACCAAGTATATTCTATTCCATCTTGAGTTTCTATTCAGCTACCCCCTTGGCTGTATATCGGATCCTTTCTTTCTATACAATAAACCTCAAAACCCTCAGTTAAACCAGGGATTTTGCCCTCCCGATACGCATCTCTCCCCCTCAAGTTGATGCCGTACTAATCATAAAGGATTCGGTTTATGTTACTGCGGTTTTGTCCTGCTCTAACATATACCGCGGACGTCTTTTTTTAAACGTTCGAGAAATCGTATAGTTGGAGCAAGAAAGCTTCGAAGAGATCGAAGTCTTCTCTTACAGATTCTGGTAATAATTCGAAGGGTGAGATTATTACCGAGTCTTCCATCCAGCCCTAAAGACGAAACATATCAAGCAAGACATCACAAGACAAATCCGATAATTTTCTAAGTTTTCTCGGTGTCGCGATTATAGCGAAGTTTGAAAATGAATTCGGTGGAGACTCGCCGCATAATACCACCCACAAGTCTGCTGGCAAATTCTACGAATGTTGGAACCACCACTGTCCTGAATAATAAATACCTCGTAACAAAAATCAGTGATCGACATGACTTCTACCATAACCTCACCGCCAATGCAAACGCATCCGTAACAAGAAGAAATTAGCGGAGACTATACAAATATCCGAAGCCGGTCACTGAGATCAATATAACGGACCGCGGACATCGTCAAAAGCTGCTATATATTTTTGGTATTTTTGAGGGGTAGTATAAAATGCGTATATCACCCACCACAACCTCCGGAAGACCCGCTTGTAAGGCGCTGAAAGATATTCTCGGCAAAACTCCTGCGATAGGACCGCCGTATACGACGCGCTATAACTAGAATTATGGAAATCCAACAACTCCAAGCCGGTTTCTCTCGAAGGAAAGACCTCACAGGAGTACTTCCGAATATCAATTTTTTCTCGACAATCATGATAAATTAACGACCAATGTAGTTAAAGAACCAAAATAACTGTCGTTACGTCCACCTCCAATGCGTCTCGGATCGCGTCGGTTCTTGACCTGGTTGCAGTACCGGTGATTGCATACTTAATTTCTCAACAGAGATACCATGATAGAGCTTTTTGAATAGAAGCGATGCGAGGACACCGAAATATAAGCTTCTCAACGGCTTTTATGATCAGCATTTACTTCGGTTGATATGCTGCCGTTGGCAGGGCTGTCTGATATTCTGGCGCAAGTCGAAGGACCCTACGGGACTGACTGGGGGGTTAAAGTCAGGCTTCCGCCAGGTAAAATACCAGCAAACGTTTCTATTATAGCAAACTTCTTTTATTCAAACCTCCTAAGTAGTCGCCCACGTTACATATCTCAGGACTGGAGAAGCCCTTCGAAAACTTCCAATACTAGGGAACCTAGTGAAAACACTGGATCATTACCCAGATGATTCTCAGCGGCCTTGGTAATGGGCTTATAGCACTTATTGCTGAGTCAGAGTTGAAAAGATATCTGTGCTGCCTATACTGGGAGTAATTCCCGTCTGCGGTTGTTGACATAGCGAAGAAGCGGCAACCTCCAGAGATCACTATGGCATCTATGAAGTCCACATTTCCCCACAATTCATTAAGACTGGTTCCCGGGAAGCCGATAGTGACTTACCATTTGCTTTTAGAAGCAATTTCTTCCCAGCTGTTTGAATGGTAGCTACAGATCGAATTCGAATAATATACCTGGCTTCCATAGCCAGCAATAAAAGCGCGAACGTAAAGTGGCACACAAATTAGGACGATGTTTGCCATAGTTTCTAAATAGCCAATATAATCGCGCGAATCCACTAGGCAAGCTTGCAAACCGAACAGTTCCACCATTGAGCCGGCGTATCTAACGAAGTCTCACAAGGTCATGCTATGTGGTAGTGCAAAACTTGCGCTTCCGGAAGTTTCGTTCGTGCTATCGCGTCAGGCTTTTTTAAAATATCATGCGATTTTGCCTCTGCCAAGGATTTCTTTTTTCCCTTCTAACATTTCTCCTGCGATGTCCACTTTTTAATCCTTTTTGATGTCAGCGGCGTCTTTTGAGATGGCGTTAAAGCACGTGAAGAACAAGATCAAGGTAAATTAAACGGTGTCAGATTCAGTTAAGGGCGGGTTTGTTTTTTCCTGCGCGAGACGTCTAAATTAAGCATTGAAGCTCACCGCTGTTTCCATTGGGGGGTCTCTTTGAATTTGATTTTTCTCTCACCAAAGCTCGCCCCTTTGAAAAGGGCGTACAACTACAAGGGAAATTAAAGGCACAAGCAGAATAACTAAGCGGCCTGATTATTAATCGTCCAATATAAGTACAGTGCAGGGTTGGATATGCCTTAAATACAACGATTGATATTAGGCCTGTTCAGTCTGGAGCCGCTCGCCAGTGTATCAAAGCACAGTTGCGGACCTTCCATGTAGCTTGGCTTCCAGGGTCTCGTTGAGTATGGCAGCGCGGAATACGGGTGAGATTAACTGGAGAAATTTATATGAAATTTAAACAAATTGTTAATCTAGGTCGTACCTCAAATCACCGTGGATTCGGCGACTCACAATACACCGCATTGGCAGTTGAACGGAGCCCTCTGATAAGTGCAGATTTTAGATCAGCCCGAAACATATCCAGCAAAACTATGGAAACTGTGGCTTACACCGGGCGAAGACTTTCTAAAGCTAATTAGAACGATGTGGACTTCAATAGCGCTAGACTGGCCACAAGATTTAAGGTCACAGCAGATCGGACGTTATACGCGCTGGAACGTACGTAGACGGAACAAGAATATTATATTTGGATTAAATTTAGGGTTAGATATTGATAACATTGGGATCGGATAATGACGGACAGGTTATAAAAGGACCAATAGAAAGAGCGGGAAATATTTGTAAATGTTCCAAAGGCGCGGTGTAATCTAGTCGTATTTATTCAGCACTCGGTTCATTAGTGCCTAAAATATCTCGAGTACCCACTCTCTACAGCTGTTTCGAAGCTGTAGTAGAGATTAAAGACAGCCTGTTAACCAAATAAAATGATATACTTCAGTTAGGAACTACTTAAGAATGTATGTAGCAGTAGCAGTACACAATGATCACCAATTTTCTTGTTCATTAAGCGGGTTCTAAAGTTAACGTAACCGTCGTTTCTCTTCTCTTTTCTTTATAATCCTGAATATTTTACATTTTTTCGTTATGCTCTTCTTTTATAGGATCGTCACTACTTGCCTTTTAATTTAGCGATTATTAGCCGCCGCTTACTTGCGCTAGCTATATGTCCACCTTCCTCTTCCCTGATACGAGGCAGATGCGTGAGTCTTTCAAGCATCTACGTTGAGGGTGCTTTGGTCGATGTCCTTGTGCGTCGCACCGATCTTTCGAGGCTCGCAGTTTTATTCCAGGACGATGCATACGGACCCATGTGCGGGCATTGTTGGACTTCGCTAGATCGCACGACCTTGCAGTATTAATTTCGAGGAAGCGTTAGCCGAAAATTTAAGCCAGGGAAGTTGACTGCCAGTACAAGGGAGCAAATGGCTCTCCAAAGTCCTATGCGCACCATGACTCAATCCAGAAACAGGTAATTTGATTTCTGTTAGAGATATCTGAACTGTGGCAGGCATTAAGTACTTGTTCGTAGCCTCCGGTCCATAAACTTCTTTTTTGAGTAAGCGCCATCGATTTTAAGCGAGGCTTGAGTTAAATTGCGCGTGTTAATTTGCTTTTTGGGATGATAGAGGAAGAAAGTGACGGGTATATGGGACCATCTCGTACTGCGGAAGATCCACTCGCGCGCGTCGAGCCGGCGAATATTCTGCAAAGAAAAGAGACGAATACCGGAGATGTGATAGGACAAGACCCAGGGACTACATCTTAAAGCTAACGCTCCGTCGCGCATAGTATGACCCTGTCTTGCAGTATCACGCGAGGAAAAACTTCATTCGCGGAGTTCGGTCATGGACCGTTTTTGGCAAGTTAACCCTAGCTAGAAGTCCTAATCTCGCGGTGCGGCGCATATTATAACTCGATCTATAGCTCCGCCTCCGATCGGCCGGCCGTTATAAGTTTTGGCAATTCAGATTTTAAACCCAACTAGATGAGGATTAGGAAGTTCAAATACTGAATGAACATCGGCGAAGAAAGATATATTAGAATTGTCTGCGTAAGTACAATTCTCAAGGATGATACAAGAAATTCAAAGAATATGAGCCATAAGTCAAACAGTCATAAATCATATAAAGTTGGTCAAAGTAGTTCACCTATGAATTAGAATATCTAGTCACGGTGTATATGTACTACGCAAAAGGGAATGGGCATGACGGTGGAAAGCACGGTGGAAAGCCGACTCAGTCATAGTTCTACTTCTATTGGCGCCCCAGATCTCGTTTCTTACTAGAAGCCTTCATTGTTAGGTTTCTTTTCTTTCTTTCCGACCGGAACTTCCTTCCTGTACTAGATTACCATTGCGTAAGTACGAAGGTGTGGTACTGTTATATTCACGCTAGCACTAAGCTATGGCTATTTTTTTCTAGCTCAAATTCCTATGGATTGATATATATACAAGTAGTCTTAGACAAGACCTGGACTATATATCCTGGAGTCAGTGCCCTTCTGCCGTTACGTGCTTTAAGTCTTTCTAGTCTCAAGAAGGACTTGCCGCTCTTTTGAATATCATTTTCATTTCTTTGCCCTGATCCAGCCTCCCTCGTGTTCGAATGAGGTCGTCATTGCCTATTTCGTCTTCTATTCTCGTCGCCGCCGGCGCAATGCCGCCAGCGGCAGCTACGGTGACTACTTTGAAGAAACGGCACTTTGCCACTCTACGATGTTGCTCGATTTCAACGTGCATAATCTTCTTGATGATCTTCGAACGGATGCGAAAATATTTGCGCGTGACACGGGCCTTGTAGTGATGAAGTACCTTGGGCAAGCTCTTCGATCCCGACAAGTTCCTCCAATCCAATAGGCCATAAACGCTTTAAACGCGCGGAAGAGCTTAACGACGATTCCTGCACTGGTACCCCACAGAAGTCGGAAATTGCATTGAGATACTACCCAGTCTCTGCGACTACCTTTCCCATTAAAGCCTTAAGAAGTGTGGATTCTGATTACTTAGAACTAACCCCATGGAATCCCGGAATCAGTATCTACTGTATATTAAACTGACCTTATAGTACCTATTGATTTACGCTAATATGTAATAGTAACTTATATTATGAATTGAATTGATCATATATTATTACGGCGCCGACTGATCTTACTGAAACTTTAGTGCCAGAAACAAGCTGATGCCTTCATAAACAATCTTTTCTCTAGCCTTTAATCCTTTCTTATTTATTTTATTTTATAGCATTTTTTACCTCGTTAAACATATATATATATAGCACTAAGAGAGGACATGGGAAGTTTTGTCATATATTATTACGGCGCCGACTGATCTTACTGAACTTTGTGCCAAAAAAGCTGATGCCTTCATAAACAATCTTTCTCTAGCCTTTAATCTTTCTTATTTATTTTATTTTATAGCATTTTTTACCTCGTTAAACATATATATATATTAGCACTAAAGAGAGGACATGGGAAGTTTTGTCAACCTCAGAGCGATGTCCAAGTTAATATCTATAACAGTCTCACGAACGGCTCCACATCTTCGAGCAATTCTCTTGCTTTTGACCAAGGCGTAGGCCGGGACAACTGATAAGACCACCAGCCATAATCTTCAATAGTATCTACAAAAGGCAGCATCATAATTACATATATATTACATATATACTAGAACTACTTAATACTCTGGGGTTATAAAGACGGTTTTGTGAATTCGAATACAATATCATGATTTTTCACTAGACATGTCGACGTCTTTTCAATCAAATTTCTAGCAATTTTCTTTGGGGGGGTGGGGTTGTTATCGCACAAGTCTATTTAGCACTACTCCAATTATACAGCTTGCTTTCCTCTCCTTCGAGAAACACATAAGTTCCCCTACGATAAACATCAAAAGTGAGTTTCAGCATGAGTCTAGTACGATGCCAAAGGAGCTCCTGCTCAATATTGCCTCCTTCAAAGATGTAAAGTAGCCCAATCTATACGTTTCCCCTAATCCAAACGCTGTCTTTGGCTTGACGGAAATGGAAATTGACTAATAGCTGGATCACGCGTCGTCAGGTCACGTATCAAGATCTGCTGTCATAGCGGCTGATTCACACGGTTTTGGCGGATCTCTTTTGCGCCTCAGAACACTGGGACTGTCCGGATCACATGTCCTCCTGGAAACAATAAACTCCGAAAGGTGAGAGACTCAGCTCTGAAAACTCAGGCCTACAGAGGCCTCCCCAGCTACCGATGCCTTCCTAGGCAAGCTTCTGTCCTGCCTTCCAAATTTAAAGAAGATAGAGCTTAGAGCATGGTGCGGGAGAGGAGGTCGCGATCTCTCTGTCAAGGTCCTGGGGTCTTTGGGCGGTTAGTGCCGCTTGACGGGAACTGTGGCTTGGATGTCTTCCTGTACGGCCTTGGTGCGGAACCCGGAATGGGGGGCAAATGCGGATGTCGTATTAGTTATCGATATTCCCTGACGCCACGCGGGCCCTCGCATTAAGGGGTAAGTGTGTGTGGAATAAGGGAGCTCTTGCCATTAACATAAGCCAGATACTCGATCGCTGCGCGCTACTTTCAAGACTTGTCGTCCTAATACAGGGCGAAGACGGGCCGATGTTACACAGCATACTACGTAACGATGCGTGGTGCAGGGGGTGTCGTCGATGGACCTCTCGCGCTGAGTTGGATATAGATATTAACATCATATACTTCGGGGATAGTTATCTGCCGGTTCCGCCTTTGGATGGTACGTTACGCTGCCAGGGTTCCCAACCTGCGCTCCATGCGGTCCGGCGATCGTTTTTGCGAAATGGCATTAATCACAGGAGTTCTGGGCTGGCCTGCTGGAAGCCGGCGTGTGGCTCGAATCTGTTACCACGACCCCCATCGGGCGATGGGAACCAGGTCCACTGATGGACTATCTCAGCGCGCCAGAGCTCGGACGCACCCTAGGAGTACTAAACCTGCAAGGATTCCAGTGGCACTTCCAGGGTCCCAAGATCATTGCAGTGCATCGCGGAGACCTTCTGGGAGAAAGCGTTACCGAACCTCCGCGGCTGTTTAGAGGAGCCGACGGTGCTGATTTACGACCGGGGGATCAAATTTCATACCCGTTGGAGCGCCACATCAACGGAGGCACTGCATTGGCGGTCGTTGCCGTACGAGACGGTGGTCCAGCGAAGGCAAAAGGACCGGCAAATATCCAGAGGCTCCGCTATCAAAACTCAAGAAACTTATCACCTACGCTGTACTCGACCGGGCCCCGGAATCGAAGATTATACACATGAACCGGGACGATTACGATGTATATCGTGCAGAATTACAACGATAGCGTGCCAGAAGACGCGGGAAAGATGAGTGTGCAAGACATGATGAGATATCTAACGGAGTGCTGTCCCAAGCTATCTAGCATCGAGTTGTACCTCTTACCAGGCGAGGCGGCGCTGCGCCGGCCACACGTGCCACCGACAAACGATCCGATCGCCGAAGTTGGGTACGCAGCCCGCATCCAGCTGTGAACCTTTCCGATGAAATCCAGAGCGTGGAGTCGCCGGTAACCGGTTTATCTTAGGCGCAGAACTTATCATTATAGCGTCATGTCTGGTGAACCCTTCCTCTTGTTAATAGGAGCGAGTACTTTTATGATCAAACGGGTGGAACCCCGTCGCACCAACAAGTTAGCACAAAATAGCACGGAGAATCATTGGAAGAGCATGGAACATATTTTCCGGAAATCCTAGAAGATGATCAGGGCCTTAGGAGCGCTCCCGGAAGGCACAGACGATTCGACTGGATGGTAGCTTTAAATTTGGTTTCTCCAGAAGCCAAATATTTATTACGGTTCATAAGCCCGGGGGAGCTATTTCATTGTAAAACAGAGGTCTAATTGAAATCTTTCTTATAGAGGTTTTCAATGGCCTATAATTTTATGCACGCCGATTCTTATCGCCGTAACAAGCTGTAGCCTACCCTCATCCGTTGCATTAAATCGAATCACCCAGTTCTAGCATCGGTTCCAAGCTTAGCCATGTTCGGAACCGTCATTCTAACCACTATTAGATCCCGTAGTCGAAATATCGAAGTTATACTGCCCATATGCTCCAACCGAATTGGCGCGACAAGATACAGCTCAATGACAGGAAGGCCCCACCGGCACTAGTGAAGCTGTCTATGTCCCTTTCCATGCTAGCCCCTGTATAAAATGTCAATGCGTGTGTCTGGAGTAGACGGCTGCGACAGCGGGAGTGAATCAAAATCATCCGATTGGTTGTTGCCCCAGCTAATACGAATATGGCTAGTGCTACTCTCCACACAAAAGCTCGAACTAAGCTAATAAATAATTCCAGGGCTTAAAGAGCTCACGATCTTAACTTGACAAGCTTCGCATATGGGAATTTTCTTTTTTTTTTTTCCTGGAAAAGGAGGTCCAGCGGTTTTTCTCGAACGATCGTAAAGAGCTACTAGATATTATAGGTTCGGTTAACTTTGCAATTCTTCAATAAGCTCGATTCGTATGTTCTGACCTCGTGACCGCCATCGCTAAAAGAGAAAAGGGCTTGACAACAAATATCTGTATGAACTAGCTTCACTAGTGTGATGTGTTCCTTCTCCGTATAAGACTCTCAACGTGATATATATAAACCAAATCGTCAACTGCATCTATGTCTCGCATTTTTCATAAGTACAAAAAAGAAAAACAGACTAAAAAACCGCTTTTTACAATTTCGTATCCATCCCCAATATACCACCCCATCTTTCCCCTCTCTTATACCCCAAATCCAAAATGGCTATTTACACATCCCTCTCAGCATAACTCAACATCATCCCTCCGGACTCGCCTCGTACTCCTTAACACCACCTTCCCCCCCTCGATTACCGTATTAGCCTGCACGAACTGCTTCCTCGGCAGCCTCTTCTCCATAATAACATCGCGGTACTTCGCCATATCCCCAACCTCCGTCATCTCGTCATATAATTTCTTCCCCGCGGCGACGTCAGCTGTGGATTTATACCACGTGGAGCTTCTGGAGGAAGTCGTCGACGGCGGGCTTTCCGTGGGACTCGATCTTGCTGCGATCGAGCTTGACGACGAGGTCGGAGTGGTCGGGTTCGTGGAGAGGAGGGTTACAAAATTGTTGCCGGCTTTGAGGAAGGATTTTAGGATTGCGAAGCGGGCTTGGGAGTGTGCTTGCCCCCACTGGTTTAGAAGAGGAGTGTCAGTTTGTATTATGCGGTGGTAAGATAGACAATGTGAAATATGTACGATCGTATAGAGAGTATAGCGTGGTATTTTAGAGCTGCATGGGTGGTTAGTGTGGTTAAACGTACCTTGTTACTGTGTGGGTTCCACTGCTCGAGCGCGAGTAGGCCAGCTCGGGCCATCTGCAGGTAGGAAATATACAGTACTAAATTCAGCGGGGGGAGTACGGAAAAGCGTTAGCCTGAACACGTATATATAAAAAGCCATAGCAATTTTTTGGGGGTATGATTTGTTGAGAGAGAAACACTCACCATCTTCAGCTTTCTGCTCGGAGTCTTGGTGTGCCGAAAACGCCGAGAATCTCTCGTTTGTAGACAAGCTCATGGCGACACACTCGGCTCGGCACCTGTGTGAAAACAAAAGAAAGAAAAAATAAGCGGCATGTTAAATTTTCAAAAGCTAGATCGATAATTTTTATCCGGCCATTCTCGTTTGGAGGATTGGAAGTGATGTAACGTACTCCTCGTAGCTCGCAGAGATCGAGCCGAAGACTCCGCTCCACGTCTCGCCAACCTTGTAGTGCGACTTGATTGGCTTCTTATCGATCGGGAACGGGCGGGTTCTCCTTGTCGAAGTTGAATTCACCCTGCTGGTCTCCTGCAGGAGCTTACCAGAAACCGTGACCGAGGAGCTCGTGGAGACCACTGACGCTGCTTGTCAACATACAAATAGCTACTTAAAAAAATAAGTGGGAGGGAATGCACGTACACCTGGAGCTCGAAAGCTGGACCGCGAGCTTCTCGTAGAGAGCGACTTCGCTCTCCTCGACGAAGGTCAATTTATCGGATGGCGATTTGGCGTTGAGGATGTTACCGAGGAGACCTTAACACAAGCGTAGCTAATGTCATGGGAGAAAGCTCTTCTAAAGATTAGGTCAAACTTACATTCTTGAAACCCAGTGTTTGTCGGATATCATCGTACTATTTTAATGAAAACGTTAGCTTCAAGTCTCCGAGTTTATCGGACCGAAAATACGTACGTTAGGAATGTTGATCCCGGGGGAATACCCGACGTGCAGAAAGAGAGAACCTCCAGCTCGTGAAATCCGGCTTCATGAACTTATCCTTTTCGAACGCTCATCCCAGGCAAGCAGAGGGAGGAATTTGGCAGCCTTCAGCCTTGTTAACGAGTTCCGAAGACACTAAAATTCCAACATTAGCTTCACCTTCTCCGACGTGCAGAAAGAGAAACCTCCAAGCTCGTGAAATCCGGCTTCATGAACTTATCCTTCTCGAACGCCTCATCCCACGCAGCAGAGGGAGGAATTTGGCAAGCCTTGTTAACGAGTTCGCCGAAGACACTAAAATTCCACACATTAGCTTCACCTTCTCTCCTTTTCGAAGGTTCAGTTGAGTACCTACCGAGTCCTCTCAAGGTTAACCATAGCAACGAAACCTTCCCACTCAGCCCTAACACCCGAAGGATCCTATAGCTCTCAATGAAACCACAAATCCGACTCAACCTTCGGACCGATGTCCTTATCCACTGCCGCTGGCTCTCCTTGTGCGCCTCCACGCTACCAGTCTTGAAGCTCTTAACGTACTCCTCCATCATCTTCTCTTCCGTATTATTAAGCGCGTGCTCCTTCGCCTTCTCCAAGCTCTCCGCGATCTTCGCCATTTCCTCGCTGTAATCGCCGTAGACGATCTTCACGGCCTTGCCGGACTTGAGCTTGTACGAGCTTCCTCGCCTTTGTTGGCGCTGGCGGTGAGGAGCTCGAAGTCGCCGAACTGAGCTTGCGGAGGCGGGTGTTCTCCATGCAGACGTCTTGGCGGTGATGTCTCTTGGACGTCGAGGATTTCAGCTTTGGTGATATCTTTGCTGTCGGGTAGTAAGTAGAGATATGGCCGTCGTCGGGGTAGCCGAGGAGCGTGATGGGTGTGGGTTCGACGGAGTAGACGACGTCCTTGATAGAATCCCATATCTTCTTGGAGGGCGTGAGGGCGGCGACCTTGGCAAAGTCGGCGGTATCGAGCCTGGGGACGAACTTTTGGTCTCCGAAACTGGGAAAACTCCGTGTTAGAAAACTCCGTGTTAGAAAAAAAAGGCTTCGGAAGATTCAGTGCTTATTTCAAAAGGTAGGCAAGCTTACGATTTGAAGTTTCCAAGGTTCGATAGCACCTGCGCCGCATATTCGACGTAATGCTGCGCAGCTTCATCGCTAATTCCAGCAGCGGAAGCTAGCTTTGAAATGTCGCGGTTGAGGTGGTTGAAGACGGCAAGGATAAGGTCGTAGAGCGGCTCGGACTCCTCCGAAGTCTGTCTCAGAACTATTCTTGTACCGTAGAACGAAGCACTGACAAAATAAATTAAAGCTCGAATTAGCACTGACTGATAGCATGCTCCTCATATTTAGCATCTTTCGAAAGCTTTCCTTACCGACTGATGTAGTGCGCGTAGAGCTTCTCCTTCTCCGAAAGAGCTTCAAAGTGGTCTTTTATGACCAATTGGCAGAAGGGGGCTTCTGGTCGGCGAGGAGGTGCTTGGGACGGTCATCTTTGCTCTTGAAACGACGAGATATGTGAATTTATGGCTTGGAAATGAGACTTTTTCAAGAAGACAAGATGAACGAGATAGATGCAGATGACGATGGTGAAAAGAGCTCTTTTTGTCTTGGAGGCAGGGAGGAAAAGGTGGCGATTTTTATAGTCGCTGAGCGCGAGCCCTTTTAGTATGAGATGCTTTTGCTTGCTAGCGTTACTAGTAGTTGTTTGGTGGGTTGGTTGTTTTATTCCCTGGATATGGAAGTGGGCTGTATGTTTCCGCACTCGGGTGGAGCTTTCCCCGGCTCAAAAAAGAAAGCAGCAAAAAGCACGAAATAATTTTAACCACCTTCCTACAATTGACGACGACTGACGGCAAAAAAACACCGAAGCCAACCGTTTGTGTAAAAACAAGACTCCATAGAAGTGTTATAGAATGCGAAAGGCCAATAAGATGGTCACCGGTTGAAAAGGAAAAATAAGGTGAAAAGCGGCACATGAAGGGTGAGTTGTAGGAAAGCATCCTCCTGCATGCGTTAGGAAGCTTGAGGTTTTGTCTATGACTCTTAAAAAAAGGGTACACGCAATCTCACAGAAGTCGGCGCGTCGTCTGCGTGGATGGAAAATTTGCGGGCAGAAATCACGGTATCACGCTCTCAGTTCCTTCTGTGGTGGATGGATAGTAAGTAAGTTGATAAAAGATATGGATTTCCCGTGAAACATTAACTCCGTATTTGGTTCTTTTTTCAAGTACAATTCTTTGGTGTTGAGGAAAAAGAGAAAGCAATGCTCGCCAAACCCAAGAGGACGTGCTTTGACAGAGTATCGTTTCAATACAAAGAAACTATGAGAAAAAGGTAGAAGAAGAAAGAAAGCGTATGTATATAGACCCGAAGTGAAAAAAAGAAAAGATGATGAGACGGCTAGTAGAAGTACTATAAAAAAAGAGAAGAAAAGTAATTGACACAGTTAAACCCCTTTATTGAATACCGAAAGAAAAATATAGAAAGAAAACAAATATAGCGTGATTAATGGCGGAACTAATGTGGATGGCTATTTGTTGATGGCGATAACCAGGAGAGAAAGAGAAGACAATGTGGGGGAAATGAGGTTGCAAGAAAGCGATTATTAAAGTAATAAAAGGATATTTATTTAATCTTCTAGAATGTTTCCGCGCTCAGAGACGTAGATACCGTCCAAGAACTAGATAGAGTTGGTAAAGTTAGCAACATCGCTCAAAACCCCGGGATGAAGCATTTTCCTTAACATCGTCAAGATCGAAGGAAAATCGTGTCCGTACCTTGCGAATATCCTTGTTCCTGACCCTGCATTTTTGCTGGATGTCGGCGGCGCTTTGCGAGACGGCCTCCAGCGAGTTTCCGGTGATCGTAAGCTCATCCTTGGTGTTCTTGGACTGCTCGACATCGACACCATCGTGCATGACGACCTTGCGGACAATCTTTTCGCCAATGAAGTTTCTAAACATTCCCTCGAAGTCAGCCAGCTGTCCAGCACCGAAACAAGTTCCACCACTACATCCCTCAAAATCCCCAACAACTATCCATTCATTCCTTCCTAAAATCGAACGAAAT
Source organism: Pezizomycotina sp. ARF18 (assembly GCA_002224055.1). NCBI lineage: Eukaryota > Fungi > Ascomycota > Pezizomycotina sp. ARF18. Next base: position 18,747 of record AZLU01000121.1, on the reverse strand, counting down.
TCGAACGCACCTTATCTCGACCTCATATCGTCCGCTTTCGCCGTTCTTCTCGATGTTGACGTTGATGGGGAAATGTGCGTAGACGTAGCGCATCTTGTACTTGAATCCCTTGGTGACGCCGATGATCATGTTGTTAATGATGGACCTGACGGTGCGGAGGGCGGCGACGCCTTTCCTCTGGCCGTGGTGCAGCTCGATGACGATCTGGCTGGCCTTGTTCGCATCGGCCTGATGTTGAGGTTGATGTGCTTGAAATCCCTAACCAGCTTCCGCGGGGACCGGTGACGGTGACGACGCGGACTTGATGTTGACGTTGACTGCATTCGACAAACAAAAGGAGATAAAGTCAGCCAACCGTCCATCTCCGTTATCTCCAAGATCCTCCAGAGTAGCCCAATCATTCAAACAAAGACCACCTTCTCTTCCGAATCTTTAAACAACCGCGGGGAAGCTCTCGACGAAGCAGAGCAATTACGTACCGCCTTCTGGGATGGGCAGGGTCTCCTCCGAGTAGATGTACCTCATGGTGATCGAATTGGTCTATGTATATGTCGGGAACGGAAAGGAGGAGGTTTGTTGAAGTTTTGGTTTGTCGGTTGGCGATTGTCGTGATGCTTTTGAGGGAGGTTACAGAATCTTTGTCGTTTTGGAGGTATAATTCTTTTTGCTTAGGGAAGCTTGAATTGGCTGGGCCGAACTTTTTTTTTTTTTTTTTTTTTTTTTAGCTAGTCACCCGCAACACCTAAAAAATTTTTTATTTGTGCGGTGGAATGTGCTGTAGGGTTCTTGCCCTGACGGAGGAGGAAAATAAAAGTTGGCCAAGGACTTCCGAAAAAAAAAAAAAAAAAAAAATAGGTGAGGCTCTTCTGATTAGATTATCTAAAATCATCTAATCTAATCTCGCCTACTGTTGCTGGCCGTTGCTCTGGTGACACTAGCGCCATCCATCCGAGTAAACAAAAGAGCTCTATGCCAAGGATCGTATCCCTGAAATGGCGGTAAGTGATATCCACGAATTTTTACAAATGCTTAGAGTACCTTCCAATACAAATCAGTATGTAAAAGTACCTTTTTCGCTCCCAACCACCCTTTTTCAACCACTCCCTTTCTCCGAGCAACCACAAGCGGGGAACAACGCATCGAACTAGCATGGGCACATAGCAACCAGTATAATTCGAAGTCTCCACCACCCAATAATTCTCTTCAACCTACTGCAACCATCCGCATACTTTCTCCCCTAAAGTATACTTTCTATTCCCTTTCCTTACCTTTCTTCTTTCTTCTTCTTCTCCTTTTTTCCCTCCTGCAGGTTACCTGGATTAGAGAAAGAAAGCATATCTCAACTACCTACCTCATATCATATCTCTCTGTCCTTTGTCTGTTTCTCTTCCTGCGCCTCTCTTTTTTTTTTTTTTTTGCAAAATTCTTCTCCGTATCTCCTCCGGGGTCTCCATCAATACAATACAATACAATACAAATCCTTCGTCGTTCATTACATTCCTCGTCGTCCGCGTCGTTTTCGGTTTCTCAGCGTTATACAATATCACTTCCGTGACGTTTTTATAGCAAATTTTTTTTTTTTTCGTTTTATTCTTTTCTTATTGCTATATCTTGGTGAGTTTTCTTACACATTCGCGTGAAGTCAAAAGGGCAAGAAGGTATTCTCTACCGTCGACTGGGAAACAGTCCCAGACGTTTTGTCCTCCCGACCGACATCAGGTAACGGCCGTTGTACGGTTGTTGTGCGGTCGTGCGTGTTGCTTTTGAAGGAAAATATTTTGGTATGTACTACTACGTTTCTCTTTCTGGTGACGATGCCGGAATGCTGACTTGTTCTTTTCATAGGCTAGCATTATAATTTACACAGGTCGATCCGTTACAATGCGCTTCTCGACAATAGTAGCGACGTCCGCCGTCCTCCTACAATCGACATCCCTCGCCGTCCCCGTCTTCGAACTTTTCAGCAAAGACAGATGACATGCGCGCGGGTTCGCAAGTATGCTCGAGCTTCTGCTGCTTACCGGGTACGCACTGCGTCGAGGACCGCAGCACGAACACGGGCTTCAACTGCGTGGATAACCCTCGGGTGGCGGCCCATGGGTCCAGTTACCTACGCTGACGGTTCCGGTTGGTTGGTGTACATGACGACCTACGTTGTTACGGAAGAGGATGTCAAGACGGTTGTCTCGACTGTCTCGTCGTGGATACCCGCTCGCGCGACTGGCGCGATGCAGACGCCCGGTGCTACTCCGGCGCCACCCCGGCGTAACCCCGGCGGCGCAGGCGGCGGTACTTTCCAGCCCCCCTCGCAACCGACGACGGCGAAGGTCAAAAGGTATACTACACCGGCGCGTCGGGGACGTTCCTCTACCCCGTACCGACGGGAACGAACGGCGCCAACGTACCGGCTACCCCATAGTAGGCGGCGGCACTGTCTGGTACAACACCGGCCTGACACCGGGCCAGATCGGCGGCATCATCGGCGGCGTAATCGGCGGCATCGCGCTCATCGGTCTCCTCCTGTTCTGGTGCATCTGCTACGCCTCTGCGCAGTCTGCGGTCTCCGCCGTCGCCACCGCAGCAGTGAGACCTCGTCCGTTAGCACCTACGAGTCCGCCGCCGTCGCAGCTGGATCCCGGAGGCTTCCTCGGTAAGCTTCCTCGGTAAGCTCGGCCTAGCGACCGGCGCTGCCGCGCTCGCGGGTACCGCCGCCGGCCACCACCACACCGGACACAGCACGACCTACGTCACCGAAAAGCGCAAGTCGGGCCACTTCGGCCGTAACGCGGCCATCATCGGATCGCTCGGCACGTTCTGGATCTACGAAAGGATGAAGAAGAGGAGGGAGGAGAAGGCCAGCGGGTACGGCGGCGCGGCGGGATACTACAAGCCCGGCCACTCGCGGTACAGCGAGACGCACACCTCGGAAAGCAGCTACGAGAGCAGTTCCAGCAGCAGCAGTAGTTCTAGCAGCAGCTCGAGCAGCAGCTCGAGTACGACGATCAGTCACAGCAGTTCAAGTAGCGGAGTAAGAACGGTGGATTAAAGAAAAAATTGCGCAACAAACCTTTCTACAACTATCCTACTCCATCTTTCTACCATAATAATCTTCTCGCTTCGACAAACTTTTTCTTCCACATTTTCTGTGCGTCTTCTACTCGAATTCTCCTGTACATTCTATTCAACTGCCGAACTCTTGTTCCTCTACTTTTTTGCTTTTCTTTCATTGGCATTTTCTGGGTGGGAGCTATCTCTATAGTCAAAATCTTCCTTTTTTTCATTCCTTCATTTCGTCACATCGAAATTCCCCTCTTTACTCACCAAACTATAAAGATGTTTAGTCTTGTCTTATATATAAGTCTACGCTATTTTTCCTTTGTATCCCATTTTCGTTTATACGATATCCTACGCTGTGTCTGTACTTTCTATCAACGCTCTCCATGTAATTCAAGCTTTATGCATAGCTTTACGCCTCCATGTATGTAAAAAAACAATGTTTCAATATAAATGATACCGTAAGCAAAATATCTCAAGTTCAGTCTTAAAATGTGATATGTGAGAGTTTATATCCATATGTGCGATCCGTATTCCCGTTGGTGGATGAAGGTATTCACAAGCAGATAAATTAGTTGGACGTTACGCCTTTTCTACCGAGTCTGACCACCGTTACACAAAAGAATCTCAAGCTAGCTCAGGGAAATTTTTTCTTACGAGCTGTACACTTCCCCTTGCATCATGAGGTAAGAACGTCCGTTGCTCTATCAATCTCCAAAAAAAAAAAAAAAAAAAATGAAGTATTACATGCGGATATCCAATTTACAATCTAGTGAATATAATGTCTGCTTACGAGACTAGCGGATATCTACTATATTATCTCGTAACATTATTATTTATTTTATTTTTTGTAACTTGAGACAACAAGAATAATATTTCCTATTGCAACACTTCCTTACCCCTCCTCTTCGACCTCCTCGCCCCATCCTCCCAAACATCCCCTCCATCCACTCCAACTGCTTGTGGAAAGGTTAGAAAGTCGTTTTCGTAATAATCAAAAGAATCCCCGAGATCATGAACGTGGAGTTACGCAAAGGAATTAAATGAGGAAGATGCTGCGCGTTTCTCTTATAAGCAAAGTCGTGGTAGGTAGATACAACGAAACTCCACGGGCTGAGAACACGTAAACTGGTTGTGGTACCGAATGCCTCCTGCTACATCCAAAAATTCTATAAGTTATAACTTAGAACAACGATTTGTAGTTCGCCCTGGATGGAGAATGCCTTATTTTTCTTGAGACTGTTTTTTCGCGGTTAGCGATCGAGTTATTTATATTCAGTTTTTCAAGACAGGCTTTGTGTCCTTAATTTACAATCTCAATGGTTAAAGATATCGGTGGATTAAGTTGCTATCTTCATACTGTTAATATAGGCCTCTAAAGGCTGTTGCGCGTAACTTTCGCATCTCAGTATCCACTTTTATCGAGGGTTCGCCCTACCAGCTACTTAGGTTTCTTCATGCATGAGGTCGTATTGCTATTGGTAATCGACAATATCAGCATTTATCTTATTCGCTCACCCGACGCGCATTTCTATGAACCATTCCCACCAATTGTTTTCTAGATATCTGCCTTAAATGTAGCATTCTGATAAATTTGAAGAAAACAACTGGGTAGATGGATGTCGGTCTCAGCGTAAAGAGAAAAGTCTTTGGCGCTTAACTTCATGGTGATTGGTACCTGCCGCACCTGCCGTACAGTTAAAAAATGCCGCAATAAGCGACCTTAAAACGACAACAGCACGCTACTTGCACGTCATCATCCTTAAAAGAAACTCCCGACCTCCGAAACACATCAAACCCAAAACATCGCTATACGGAAATACCTCGTCCCGGCTCATCATGTCGACGCCATCAAATCCAGACGACGTAGAATCCCCGACGAGGCGTCAGACTCCGATGTCGACATCGTACTACACGCGCGACGGCCTGGAGCGGGGGCACAAGAGGAGCTATCCTACAGCTCGACGAACGGGCATGACGAGATTACGGGGAAGAAGAAGAAGTACGTCATGCCAGAAGGGATGGATCCAGAGTACTGGCGCCGCTTCATGCTCCCCGGCTCTGACGAGGAGGACTTCGACGAGGACGAAGAGGAATTGTCTCAAGGTCTCGTCATTGAGGCTGAGAGCGGCGCGGTCGAGCCCGCTCATCTACAGCAGCGAGCCCAACATCCGCATCATTTTGCCAATTCTGCAACGTACCGATACCATTGAGCTCGGGCATTCAAGAGCATTTACGATCTTACGAACACATAACGATTACTCGGCAGAGGTTCGGGTTGTTCTGCCAGTTATGTCCGGATATCAACTTTCCGCACTTCAAAAGCCTACGGAAGCACGTCGAAAAGAGTCATCCGTCGGAGTTCGGAGGGGTGCGGATGCGGGCCGAATGGTGCACGGCATGCCGCTTCTCACAGCTGCTTCTCCCTCTATACCCGGCCCGATCCAACCAACGACAGAAGCAGATGGAGCAGAAGAAGGTGAAAAGCAACAGAAAGGCCACCGCTGCGATCCATGCAATATCACGTTACCGCAGGTACCAAAATCCGGCATCACCTAAAGCTCCCCCTCACATCGCCGCCGTAAACTCCACTTCCTGCTACTGCACCCTCTGCCCCGGCCTCTCCTTTACCTCCTTTAAGACCCTCTCCCGCCACCGCCAAAAGCATGCGAACGAGAAGAAGATTGTCGTCGTAGACGAGTCGCCGTTAGTCCCGCTGGACAGCGCACCAGGCCATAGGTGCGATGCCTGCATGGGTATTATACCCAAGGGAGCGAAAGTTAAAAGTCATAAATTGAGCGTTGCGCATCAGAGCAATGCTGCGAAAGTGGGGTTGTTTTGCGGGTTATGTCCGGGAAGCATTTTCTGACGTGGAGTCAGCTTGAGAAGCACGGGAAGGAGTACATGAGGGGAAAGGGAGGGGATGGAAGGGGGAGGACTATCTATGAGCATTTCTAGGAAGATTGCGATTTAGTGTGTTTTACCGGCTGAAATTTTTGCGCATGCGTGCATCGTAGGAGTTCCATGGCGATCAAGGGCATTACATTGGTTTTCTTTCACTTTTTGTAACGAAAATTTTTGAAGTAGGGCTATAATTCACAGATTAGCTAGAAAACATTAAATACACGTTTAAGCATCTTCATCTTCTCACATCCTTGCCTGAAATTCCGCAGTAGATAATAATAATCGCTTTTCCTTTCCCCTTTTAGCTGTTTGATATGTCTAATTTTCTGCTTTCTCTTGTACCATAATATTCACCAATCAAATTCAGCATCGTAACCTCTTGAATCCAAGCTAAGCCGCGATGAAAAGAAAAATGCCCTAACAACTGAAGCCAAGCTCTATCTGTACTAGTCAAAGCGAGCAAAGGCAATTTCTAACCAGTCGGATGATTATAATCGTGTGTTGACGTTTATGGTTGCATTTATATGCTCTTAACGTATCGGAATTTATGCCGGGGTTTGGAGGTAATCAGGAGATCAGGATTGAAGACCGGAAAAATCACGAGTACTATGTTGACTGTTTATCTAGACATATTAGTTTTAATCTGGTGAAAGACTGCTCATACTGACAAGAGGATACTACTATGAATTCTAGATCCGACATGATAATTTGGCTGCTCCTTTATGGTTCTCGTTGATGAAAGCGACGACCATGCGGAGATATGACGATAGTATGTTTTCTTTCACTCTCATGCCATTGTCAACTTCAGGAATACGTCTTGTCGAGAGGTCGCTAGTTTTGATTTACTCGTTAGCTTATGGCATGTAACGGTAATTTTTATACCACGATATTACGATTTCCAGCTTTGATCGATATGTAGAGCGACGGTATTCCGAATAGTAATGGATATATGCGATTGGATCCATCACACCCAAAATTAGATGCTTTGTAGGTATCGACGCTCTCGAGCCAACAGATATCATTTATAGACTATCTTAATCTTTCATTGGCGCTAGATGGTGTGTATGTTAATTTTCTTTGTAAAGAACTTTTCTTATGATCCAGGCTTTTATGGTCGCGATCGTCTGATCGTCTTTTCAAGCTCAAGGGTGGGTGCTCTTATACTAAGAACCCCAGTTAAAATTCTTCGCGTATTCAGCCTATCGCGACTAATAGCCCTTCTCTGTTTTTTTTCTCCTAATTTTTTTTTTTTTCGTTTCTATGAGTATAAGCCATTAGTGTTCAAGCATGGTGAGCTCTTGGAAAAGCTAACCCGGTTAAAAGAGTGAACCTTTAAAGTAGCGGGAGCTAAGCTCTATCTGTGCTAGTAGGGAAACCAGCGATTACTGACTAATTGGATGATTTTTGATATATTCTTGCTGTTGTAACTGTATACTGTCTTTGACAGACTGAAATTTTATGCGAGAGGACGAGAAGCCAATTGGCGAGTTCGAGTTGGATAGTACGAATTTATTATCTTGCCCTCCTCTATATCTGTCTTACGATGGATGAGCGAAAACTATTGCGGCCGATTAAGGGATATTACTATTGGGTGTTCGAGTATAATGTAATGAGTTGGGTGCTGTGGTATGAATCTCGTGGAGTACGGATTACTTAGTTGAGTTAGACGCGGATCCTTTTATGGAGATTTATGGAAAGGTACGAAGGCGGAAGATTCGAAGCTATGCCATGCTGTCAGGTTTACTCGCTAATAACTGTCACGTTTTGACGATAATACACTGATTTTATCCGCTTTCGAACTGATGGTAGCGGTAGTTCGTTTATCGCGAGCTCTTCGAGTTCTCATTCGACTTGTAGTGCAACTTTCAAATGTGGCGGGGTAAGTCTTCCGCAAAACTCGATCAATTTATACAAATTGAAGACTCAGGCCATAAAAAAGTTTCCTGCTTTGCGAGTATCGCGGCTCTTGGACAAATTGTCAATTATATATGAGCTGGCGCGGCGAGAAATGGAATATGCGATGCGTTTACGCTTCTCTGCATCGTTAGCTTTCATTATCAGGGTAGCTTTGAGGTTGGTTTACAGACTACGTTCTGTATCGTGCTGCTCTCGCAACTCTCTTGGAAACAAAGCGTGATGCGGAACCTAACTAGATGGGTTGCTAGTGATATTATTTGGCGGTGCAACTTGCATGCCATTTATCCATGTTGATTGATCCGTCCGATACTTTCTATGCCCGGTTATTGAAATGATCTTAGGACTCGTCCGAGAGGACTTGAGCCCTCGGCTTAGAGCTTATAAACTGCGTTTTGCGGATAGTTCGTCGATAGCGAAAGCCAAATGTGAATTTAATTGCAGTGCTGGTATGTATGCACGTGCTGCATCTGAAAATTGGACATTTCTTGCGATTTGGGCACGGGTAGGCTTGGAAAATGCACAACGCCTTGGTATCATGGCTTTTGAACAAGCGAATGTCGTCTATCGGGTAGTTCGACCTCCCTGTAGCGCTACGTTTTGCGTGTAATATCCTTTTTCGTCAATCAACATTTCTTATCGCGTTATCTCGGCAATAGCAGGAGAAGATGGGGTTGAAAGGGAGGAGGATTCAAGGAAGAGAAGGGAGAAATAGAGAAAGCTTGGAAGAAAATTACTGAGAAAAAGGAGAGGCAGGTGAAGCGGAAGGCGGAGAGGGAAGCGAAAGAGGCGGCGGCGAGGGAAGCGGCGGTAGTGGTGCCGAGGAAAGAGATGGAGGACACCGTCTACAGAGGTTTTCAAACGGGTACCTAACGACGGGGGGTCAGATGACGATCCGCTTCAGGGTGGACAAGCGACTAAGGCCGCTGTAACATTAACTTTTACTGATGCAGACTTCTACCAAGGGAGGTCACGAGGATGAAGTGTGGAGGATTTTTACCAACATAATCGAACGAAAATTCATGCTTAAACACGTTGCCGACCCTTATTTCCTCGAGAATAAACCACCATGAAAACCTTTTGCGAGTTCGAGGGCGGGTTTTATCATTTTGACGTAGATTTTTGATTTTCGTTGCCTAGTCTCGGAGGACTCGCGGAAAATACTAAGAATCTGGCTTTTCTTGAAGGGGAAACGGCAGGCGCGGAGAGTTTTGTAGGTAAAAAGTACGATTGATATAGGGTAGATAAGGGTGAAGCAGAATGTTTATTACTACGTTTATATTAATTTACAAAACGAATGAGTTTAGACTTACCTACCTCGTTGTAGATCGAGAAGTTTTATCTCTTGCCGCGACATACTTCAAATCCTCCTTTTTGGTCTACTTTGTACATTTGCAGTATTCTACTCTCACCTTAGCCGGTATAACCTTTTTTATAGTTGATCCGACATTCAAATCCTAAACGTGCTTGAATAATTTTCAACAGAGCTTTATTCGAACAGAAATCCTTCAAACCCTCCGGCCCGGTCATGTAGTCCCTATGTTCCGTCGCAATATCGGCGTAGTGCTTTAAACTGCTCGCCCCTAGACTTTGATACGATGTTCATGCCGATTGTGACGTCTGTTATCTGATCATGGCACAAGGATATGCAATGTCTCGATAATTCAATCCAAACCCTAGGCCAAATAATACGTTGATTGCCGTAGTAGCTACAGATAAACTATATGTAGTTTCCAAATCCGTCCAAACGACGCAGACTGTGACAAGTTCTTTTGATGGTCTATCACCTGTTCCATTCTTAGTTGAGGTTCAATTTTTCTCGTGTCGGTATTGGTCATGGCTCTATCTCGACACCGTAATATTTTTGGATAGAAATTTGGAGTTCGTAGAGCGAGGACGGATCTATAACCAACTCAGGTTCTTATCTAGGAAGTTGTCCTCAAATTTCAATACTAAGGAATAACAGTATGAAAGTGCGGCGGTTCCATCGATAGTCCACTAAATTCATTGGAAGGTCTACTACTACGGAGGCGTAGTGTTGTGGGGGATTTTTTCCCTAATGAGATGCAATAGCTATAATTGAAGTTGAAACGGATGGTGTTGGAGCACTAGATCGGCCGAATTATTCGTCGACGTCTATCGTTGGACAGGTTGTATGAGATTTGCTTAAGGCTAACTAAGACGCTCGTGGCTGCATCGAGCAAACAATATCGATTCTGGAGCGTAGGTTTCCAGAAGGCCTTCGCCAATTTTTTGACCGATTAGACGCGCCAGGTGACCATGCAGTGGCTCGAACAAGTAATGGCCGTAATATCAAACTTTCTTCGTTGAGAAGGGAGACATTTTACTATCATTCTTGGCCATGTTTATGCGATTCTCCTTCAGGGCGTTCTACATAACTAAACTTTTATAGTTTCCGGGTTGTGGTCTACATCGAAGTATCCACAGCAGACCAAGAAGTGGCGGCGTGTTTCGTAGCTATAGAAGTTGCTCTTTTGACGGTATGCGTCCTTCTCGAGAGCCTGGATTCGATATTCTGCCTTTTTGTAGGAACACATTACCACACCATGTTATGCCTTATTGTACATAAATAGGGGAGCTTTTCCTCCCATCATCTCTATCAATCAACTCAATGATCGATCCCTCTTCACGATGCTCCAACCATTTTTATTCTCCCGAAGTAGTGGCAGAGTTTAGTATGGTACTCGGCTTCTACTGAGAATGATAGGTAGTTGCAGTTCCGTTTAAATTAACATTTAGGAAATATCCTCGACTCACGCTCTGATATCCGACGGAGGCTGGTCACTTGGGCATAACCTCTGAACTCGAATGAACCCATGCATGGAGGAAAAGTCTGTTGTCACGATGCTATGCTGCATCATTGGTTGGAATAGTGCTGTACAGGCTATATTTCCCACGTTAAGGAGCTCGAGTTCCTATGAGCGTCGTCCCCTTCCCACAGGAAACGATATCTCAAGGTCCTCCATCAACTCTTCTGAATTATGAAATTTGGGTTTGTTTGAGTATTTGCCTTTTGGATCTATTGATTTATATATCAACTCTATTATAGTTGCGGAAGGCTTTTTTTGCTTGATGCCATTACCTGGTCTAGCGGCCTGCAACAGTCATATGAGGATGGAAACCAATGACCTGAGCATTCGATTTGATCTGTTTGAGTTTCGCTCTCGTAAATTCGAGAACTTTCGAGGTATCTAAAATGGACTCGGAATTGTAGAAAGTTGCTGAGGTATTCGCTAGTATACGTATAGTGGATGAAGCAAAGGCTTCGCTATAAAACGAGCGCTTTTCGCCGATTAGGCATTCGTCTGGTGCTGGAATGGATAAAATTTAAGCTAACCAGCTCAGCTGCGTGCAAATTGTTATCGTCTGTTGATGCGGCCATCAAACGTTAACATTTTTTTTTCTACTATAGGATTTCGTGAAGATATCGATCATATCATAGTGGTAAATATTAGTTGAGCGCCTTCCTTTATCGAAAACAGGGAGAGATCGTGAGCCGCTCCGAGCGAAAACTATGATGTGTTTGTCGTACGCCCAAAAAGAAATCTAAGAATAGCAGTTTGCAAGGGCTCCGTGACGATTACGTTAGTTTCTTTCTGATAATCACATGTACTACGAGCCGTTGGCCTGGGATTATCATATCCCCGGCTTCACGATAACAAGATGGATCTCAGTATCTTTCGCTCCCTACTTCTTGGACATAAAATACACCAATATCCATTCCGTCGAGTGCACTCTTTTAACGTGAACAAAACTGGTGTTAAGCCCATCCTGCTTAGGCTTTGCTTTGTTAGATTATCTTTTCGCACTCCGATGTTTTACTCTTGCTAAATCCTAGCTTCATATGTTAGTTTGCCTTGCGTCTCCGTTCACAATCGTTGATTGTTTAAGTGTTCAGACTTATGTACTCTTTGAGACCAGCCCTGCGATTTTCAGAAGGGAATTTATCAGCAGAATGGCCCCAGTCTGGATGTCCTACCCTCAATATCAAGGTTTTCGCATTTGCTTTTAAGTGCTTAGGTGCTATTTCGATGAGGCTGTTCCACTTGGCTCTCGTAACTTCTTGTGGAATAAAGCCATGGAATAGACGACAGATATCACTCGAAAGTTACCATTCAGTCAGCTTGTTATGAGCTGAGAGGCACCGCGATGTACAAAACCTACTGTTTAGTCTTTAAACCCATTCGGTCTTCAATATGGCTAGGCCATAGACAATTTTCACATTACTCAAGGCACCAGAGACTTGAATTTGGTTCGTGTGGAGGAGAAGCATTATTGGCGGCGCCCAGGATAAGACTGCGAAATTAATCGATATCCATAGCAAACCGTATTCTTTATCTTAATAATACCTTATGAAATTTCGCGCAACCCAAGTAGCAATTAAGCGATGTCGTTGACGTTCTTCACGCTACAATTTAAGTAAATTTCCAATTCTTATATGTTTTAATACTTAGTGGCAAGGTCTTTGATGCGTCCGTCTTAAGATTCTTCCTCTATCATAGTTTTTTAGGTGAAGTCCTGTTTCGTGAAAACTGACCCGCGAAAACTGATTCGTGAAGTTATATACTGATAGCTAGGGCTCTACCTGCTGCATGCTGCTGGTCTCAACACCTAAACAAGTATCTTGGTTCTCAATTGGAGGAAGGCAGTAGCAATGGTTGTATAGTTTTGGGAAGGCTCTAGATTTAGTAGAAATTGATCAAAGGAGCCGGAATTTTTGCGTGAATCGTAATTTCATCGTAGATATATTTCGATATGGAAACCGTTAGTTGTTTTGATGGTTGATTGGTAGATTGGTGTAACTTGAAGTTGGAGCCTTTTTTTTTTTTTTTTTTTTTTGGACTTTTTCAACGGTGTTAACACCAAAAAGTGAATTTAACATGTCGCGGTCAGTAAATTCAACACCAAAAAATAAATATAACATCCTCTCCATCATCAAATTATCAACATGAATCCGCAACTCTCAACATCAGAGCTCCCTTGGGACAACACACTTACTCCCCCTCTAAACGCAACAATGGATGAAGACGAAGAAGAAGAATCCTCCCCTCACGAATCCAGACCCTTGCGACAGCGCGGCAAAGCATACGCAGTCCAGTAGCACCTCCTTGAGCATGGATCGCTACACTCCAGACGCCATGGCGGGCAACAAAATCGACAAATGGAACCAAATCTAGCTTGCAATAAAAGACGCCGCGCCAGAATGGTCCAGACCACTATTAGCGTGCCGCGAGCACCTAAACCGCATGATGAACTCGCACAAAAAAGGAAGCGGCGGAAGGGTAATACGTGAGCACGTGAGTATATGGACGAGTTGGTTAAGCTGGCGGAGCAGATTAGCTCTGATAAAGCTGTGAGGAAGCTCGCTTATGGCGGGCACCTTTATCGGGTCGACGATTAATTCGGAAGAGGAAGTCATGTGATTTTTGATCACGAGGGCTTGGCATGACCTACGTATTTAAATTAACCCAGTATACGTGGGGAATTTCTTTTTTGTTCTCCCACCAACCAACCAACCATTCACCAACTCTTCTTCACACAGCTCGCAAACGACGCCCTCTTCCGAACGAACTACCTCCAACATCCTCGCAATTGCCAGCTTGACCGTTTGTTTATTTCCTTCTCGTTCTGTTTTGGTGGTATCGATTGATCGATTGCTTTAGCTATCGTAATCAGCTTATCATCTATCTATTCTATCTATGGCCTGTTCCTTTAATCACACGGAGAAGTCTATAGACGTCTCTGTAAAACGACCCGTCTTTCATCAAGAATTCTCTTATTAAAAGATAACGTCGCTTTGTTACAACCGCCCTATAGCACTTAGGAAAACCTAAACCTCTTTTATCACTTATTACTATTACGAGACTGCGGAAACATATTTCAATCAAAACCCTATCAGCATCTCAAACCAATCCAGAGCGGGACACCGACGAGCTCTACAAAGAAAGTAAATCGACCAGGAAGACGCCGCGAACAACCCGGAACCCCTACTCACCGCATTCAGCTCTGAGTTCAATCTCGACACGACGGGATTTAACTTCGGGGAAGGGAATCCATCTACGCCCCCAAATAGACAACCACCCCTCCCTGGCACCTCAGCACCCGCACGATTCTGGTAATAGCGTCGCGTTCCGATACTACGGGTGTTATAGAGACGCGCTGCCGGCGGTGTACCTCCTCGAGATGTCGGCCGACGAAGAAGAACCCTTGTCAGGGTCCCAAATTCTCAGTACTCACAGGGCGATCTAACCGGCCGCCACACCAATTTCACGATAACGAATCATGTTGCACGGAGGCTGTCGGAAAATGAACTCACGGTTTCAGTGATGGACTCGCCACCGCGGCGATGTACGTACCAATTCCTCTTCCGAGAAGAGCCGACCCCCGAGGTCCTTCATACGGCGCAACTTGCAGCAACAGCATGGCTACAGCTTTTCCAAAGCTCGACTGAGGACCCGAACTCGCGGATTTCCAAGTTTGCCAGGTGCGCAGCGGTCACACCTGCAGTCCGAGGTTTTCAAACGCAGGTAGTTTTTTTGAAGGTGCTGTACGAGAATTTAGGAGGACCTGGTAAACAGAATTTTGAGCTTAAGGTGCTCTTAACGGTTTTACCTACCGATTGACTCAGCTGGAACTAAAACTAGAGTCTTACGAAAACATCATAAAGCTGTCCGAAGCGATTCGACTGGGATCACGAGAAGAAGCTCACGATGCGCTCACTGCCCTATGCAAAGTTTCGATAGATTTTTTCGACGCACTCTTAGTTCCGTGTAAGTCTAGCCTTTTCTTCACCCAACCCACTAGCTGTCGTATGTTAATATAAATCAAATAAACAGATGTCCAACTCGGAAATCGTACCCCACTCCCTTCGAGTATTTCAACTCCCCTTGAAATTTTGACCTCGACTCGTCGCAGGCTAAACACGGACGGCAACGCTCTCTTCGTGAAACGGTGAGTCTTCTCGCTTCAGTATTTCGTTACCAGAATATGCTAAGCGAATTCTTTTTTTTTTTTCAGATTCTTGCTCGCGAAGGACGCGATGTGTAGTATCAAAAGAACGCGAGCTGGAGGACCAGAAGAGCATGACCTACGAAGAACAACTAAAGGAAACGGACTTCGCGAAATTAGAAGCGGCCCATATTCTTCCTCATTGTATGAATGCGCCGGAAGCCGTCTCAGGGGAATTAGTAAGTCACATTCCGTTTTTCTTTTCATCATATTTTTTTTTTTTTTTACTTCTGTCTTCTCCTAGTTCCTGTATCCCATCATACGCTCCTCGATTCTTCCTCGGCTCCTCTATTTCCCTATATCCCTATCCCTACCGTATTTTCTCCTTTGTCATTTTTTCCGTAATATGCCTTTTTCAATATTTTACGTTGTACCTAATAGTTTTCGTACTGATTGTTACATGGTATCAGTCTGCTACGAAAGGAACTTTTGGGCTTTGGCCAACATGCTTGATCCGGGGATCTCAGACCTAGCCAAATCAGAACGCATCGATTTACCAGACAATGCCATACTCTTGACGCAGAAGTACCACGTTAAATTTGCTCAACTGCATTTTTGTTCACCGAACTCGAGTCAACTCCAACAAGGCAGCTTTATAAAATCGAAACAGTCCCTAACAGGGTAGTCTTCCCGCGAAGTATGCCCCCGCCAACTACCGTGGAATTTAGCAGTCGCGGAGAACACGTGACCCAAATCCTCGTTATTTCGCTTTTTCATCGAGCTCTTGCGAAAGCTGCGCACGCCGCTGAGCCGCAGCGCTAACAATTTCCACACTAGAAAAAGAGGATAAATCCGGGTTTTGGCATCAGACGGGTCCCAAGGCTTTCTTCTGGGTAGTTTACTAGCCGCTTTAACATCCATCGAAGCGTGTTGAGCTTTGCTTCGCCGTGCCGCGATGCCGCTGAGGGTACGACGACCAAAGGTACGAACACCGACGAAACCCCTTCGGTCAGTAGGTGTACGACAACTTCGGATTCGCCTCCGAGAAACGACATGATTCTGACCAATTCGACCACCACCACGGGTACAGCCATAATCCGCCGCCTGGGCTTCGTGAACGAGATGGCTATAGCCAGCAGCCAACGTCTAGTCTCGGTCAGCAATTTGGCTCTAATCAGCAGTCCTGGTATGCTCCACCGCACGGTAACCGCCAACGAGAAAATGATGGTCGGCCTGAGAAAGCCTTCGAGCAGCATTTCCCTGCCCTGGAGATTCCTCGAGGACCTAGAGCGATGATGGGACGCGGAGGCGGCGACCATTACAGGCCTAACGACTCTACCAGAGGCCTGTCAGATAGCTCTTGGGCCGGACAACTTAGGAGAAGAGAACAAATGCTCACCTTCCGAGTCGAGGAAACGTCACACGGTGAAGCTGCAGACACGGAGACGGATGAGCGCGAATTCGAACGAGCAGCAGCGGGGTTTCAGGGCACTAACGGCAATGTAGCTGGAACTACAGATCCTCAGGAAGGAAGGTCAGGCTTGAAGGGCAATCGACCTCGGAAGAGTAACAATCGGACTTAGATAATCTTTCGGCAGAACAACTCAAAAAAAAAAGTGAAAGAACTTAGGCGGAAGGTGAAACAACTTAAGCGGCAGGACTTACAGCCTAAAAAGCGGGCGGAAAAAACCTACACAGGGAGCGGAACAATCTAATCAGGCGGAAGAAACTATACAGAACAAAAGAACCCCGAAGCACCAGGTCGCCAGCCTTTTCCAAAAGTGCTGGAGAAAAGAAGCCTGAGAACCCAGAGCTGCCGAAAGTATCAGGAGAAAAAATCTGGTTACGAGGTGACGGACTCTAGGAAAAAGGAGATATACGATCTATAGTGGAGTTTCAGCGCGAACCAAAGGACGTCAACGAAGAGTATCCGACGATCCATTCATGTTCTGCGACCAGGATAATCTCGATAACGGAAACGAGGAAGGTTTCGAACAGCACTGTCAGATCCTAAATGCCATTAACGAGTGCTGTGACTATATGAAAGACATATACAGCCAGCAGCTTTTCGTTCAGGAGAACACGGCAGATCGGACTTTGATAACGGGGGTTCGATCTTCTGGGACGGCTCCAGATGCTTGACCCCTTGCCGTGACTGGGACGTGTTCAAGGACCGAAGTCGGGGTTTGGTGGTGGTCAGGCGCGTCCCCAGGGTCGTGAGTACTATGCCTTCGGGCACGGAAACGAAACGCTGGCCGAAGCATACGGAAATTTGAGCGGAGATGCTCCTAGTTGGACCCGCACGCGCCCCTAAAAGGAAAGGACGAGCTGTCGGCTTTTCATATAGCTTACTTGCAAAATCACAGTTTCAACCCAGAAGGTTTTTGACTGGATTGCACATTAGGGATTGTTTTTTTTTGTCTTTGTTGTTCGAATTTCCTGTTTCTTTGCCCAGTTGGTTGATTTTCCTTTTTATTTGAAGCAAGGTCATGAATTCGGTCTTTGATATGGGGAACCGCTTTTAAACTTTCTTTGATAGTTCGTAGCAGTTTTGTTTGCAAGTGTAACCGTGGAGTTACTCTGTTTTCTTTTCTTTCTTCTTGTACTGCATCCTTGTATCAAGCGCTGCTTAGTTTTTTTAACTTCTGCAAAGACGAAGAAGACTAGTTTTCTTTTTGGTAGCTAGACCTGTTCTTATGATGTTGATTTGGGAGGAACTGTTTTTCTACTTTGCTTTTTGAACCTCCACTGTAACACGCTTTCGTTACCTTGAATATACGTCTAGACCGAGAGTCCTATTAGGAAAAAACGCTCAAGTGCTCTATACCGCCATGGAGTCGTTGAAGGGCCGGAGGAGAATTTTGGTGAGTCTACTTCTACTTTAAGGAATTGGAAATTTTCAACACCTTCACGACGTCGACTACCCTTTTGCAAAATTATCCCCCACATAACCCCATTTCTTGTTTAAAAGTACTAACATTTCCAACCCGCCGTGGCTTTCTCTTTTCGAATTGTGTTTCTCGCCACAAGGACGATCAAAGACCAAGTTCAGTACAACGCGAAGCTCTTCTTTTACTGTATTCTTAACTCAATATACCAACGTCTACACTCAGCGGCCGGCGGTAGCAGGATACCAGGATGTCGGATCTTGAGAAGAACGACCAGACCAGGAGAAGGAGAAGGACAAAGACCAAAGAACCGGACGGCCAGCCACAACCGGACGATAACTCCCCGTCACCTTGACTCCCCGGAAACAGTGAAGAAAGATGCAGACCTCCTACTCACCCCTCCAGAACGCCTATAGCGCTTTCGGCTGAGCCTAGCTCTACGTTCAACCTTCCCCTTACATTACTCCAAAAAGAGTGGTCCCAGCAAAAGCACTCTTGAGCGCCGTCGGCGGGGTTGGCGTCATCGAGCGGTTGGTGATGGAAGGCCTCAGAACAACTGGAGGAAAGGCTAGCGCTGGAAGCGGTGCTGCAGAAGGAGTTGCTGTTGTCAGGGGGGTCGCTGACAGGGACCTGTTGGCGAGGAGCTATTGGCGGTGAAAGAGCTGGCGGAGGAACGCGCTGCGGTTGGCGGAGAAGCTGTTGGCGGAGGAGCTATCAGTACACAAGCCACCAGCGGGGCGAGACCTTACTGGGAAAGAAACCCCGGGAGAAAATGAAGTGGACCTCGGAGCTTCCGATTCGGAGGGTACCCAGAGCGCCACTCCCGCCGAAGAGATCGCTGTCGAGCTTCCGCGACCGAAAGGTGGTAGTCACATGTTGGATTTTTTCAATAAGCCGTCCGAGCAGGGGCGAAGCAGGTAAGGAAGAGCAAGAGCGGGAGGGAGAGAATGAAGACGCGGCTGGTGAATTGGTAGGAGGTGGTGTTCGTCTTCCGGTGATGGCGGTGTCCCGTTGGGTT
>AZLU01000120.1:61850-124343 GCA_002224055.1 Pezizomycotina sp. ARF18 | reverse complement strand
AATTTTTATTAATAAATAAGCTATTATTAAGCTAATAAACTTTAAACTTTAATAATTTAAAACTAAGTTAAGTTTTAATATTTTTTAAGGTAACTATTTAAGGCCGTATAGAGTCTTTATTAACTAAACTAATTTATTAATTCTATTTCTTTTAAAGTCTAACGATAATTTTTTACTTTAGTTTAGATATAAGGAAGGCTATTATTATATTTATCTATTTATATTTAAGATTAAGCTAGGCTACTAATATAAAAAAATAGCCTTATTATTAATTTTAGCTACTAGTATATATCTTATTATAATTAATTTTTTACTTTTATATAAAGCCTTAAGTAATTAGTCTTAACTTAAATATTATAATCTAATTAATAGTATCGCGCTTATATTAAATACCTATTTATTATCGATAATATTATCTTTTAGAAAAGATTTTAAAAATCTATAGATTTTTATATATTTTTCTTAATTAAGAATATTTTTAATCTATCGATTTATACTATTTTTATAGTTTATAGAGCTTATAGCCTCTTTATAGTAAGTAGCTCTAGTTTATCGATATATTATTAATTTTTATAGGCTTTTTCTCTAAGGCGTATAGCTATTAGATCTTTATTAATATATTTTAGCTTATAGAGTATCTTAATAGTTTAACTACTAGATCTTATTTTAGCGATTTAGAAATACGTCTATTATCTTTAATTAATCGTTATAGATCTATTTTATAGTATCTATATAACTTCTTTATAAGAGCGAGTATCTTTAGATTTTAGCTATAAACTAGTATTATTAAGATCTTCGCTTTTATCTTTATTTTAGCTAATTAGGCTACTCTAGTATAATCGTCTTATAGATATCTAACTAATAATTAGAAGTTATCTTTTAATTATAATTTAGCCTTATTATTTTAACGTACTTAAGAGGATCTTTATTATTCTCTATAAAGTTACGTACTTTAAAGGTTAATTTAATTAGGAATCTAATATCTCTATAAATTAATACTTTATAGATAGTAAAATCTTAGACTTAGTATATATTATAAGCCTCTAGGCCTATAAAATATATTTTTTAGTAATATTATCTAGCTTTTTTAAAGTTTACTATTAATATATACGTAATATAGTTTACTAAATATTCTAAAATTTAAAATATTAAAACTTTACCTTTCTTATCTTCTCTATAATATTATCTATTTATTATTCTTTAATACCTTAAGCGGTCTTAATAGCGTATAGTTATAGATTAAATTATAATAATTTACCGCTTTTACTTTATAGCTACGGCGGTAAATCTAACGCGGCTAATATTCTTTAATCTATTAATAAAAATTTAATTAAGCTTTTTAGGTACGTTATTTTATTAAATATATATAGCTAAGATATAGACTATAATTTTATTTATAGCGTCTATCGATTAAGGTATATTTTTTACTTCTATTATATAGCTTAATAAGCTTAAGTTTAACTAACGTTTAGCTATCTTAAGAGTACTATTAAAGTATAAGAGTATTATTTACCTTTTTATTTTATAAAGTAGATTTAGGACTTCTAACTATTCTCTTTAAAAAAGATAATAAACTTATATAATTTCGAGGCTCTTTATATATATCTTTAATAAAAATTTAAGAAGATTATCTTATTAGCTTATACTTATCTAATTAAGGTCTTTATAGTTTAGTATTTTTAAATTAGTAAGTCCGTAGACCTTATAGTTAATATAGCTCTAAAATTTTTACCGTCTTAGTAATATTATAACGCTTTTATACTTAATTATTTACTTAATATAATTCTTACTAATATATTTAAGTTATTTATATACTTTTTATATATATAAAAGCTAAACTCTTTTTTATAGATATATATAATCTTACCTAAGATTTTCTATAGTTTTTTTTTAAATAGTTTTAATCCTTAGCCCTAGTTAATATATATATCTATTTATTAAATTATTATTATTATTTATCTTATTTACGTAAAAGATTAAGAATAGGCTATACTTTATCTTTAGAGTATATACGTATTTTTAAGTTTAATAAGACTACCGCCATACTTCTTATTAAGCCTTATAAATATTAAGCTAGTATTAATAGCCTATAGTATTTCTCTATTACTAATTAATATTCTATAGCTTTAAGAGGGTTTATAGGTAAAAAATACTTTTCTTACTATTATTATATTAAAAAATATATTTAAGTTAAGAACTACTAAATTATTCTCTAAGAGCTAATATTTTATATTAAGGTTTATACTATAAGATCTAATATCTTATTATTATCGCTATTTTTCTTATTCTTTATACGCTTTTTATAGTTAGCTTTCTTATATCTAACCTTATTATAGTAGTAATATTTACCTTTAAACTTATAAACTTTCTTATCGTTCTTTAGGTTTACCTCGGCTATTTCTTTTAAATAGCGTCTTATTATTCTTAAAGCTAACGTCTTTAATATATTATATTCTAACTTTACCTCTTTAATAAGTAGCGTTTTTTTAAGTATATTAAAGGTTAGTTCTTTACTATTAAATTATTATTATTAAAAGTTTATAATAAACGTTTCTTAGTCGCTACTAATTATTATAGATAAAATTAATAGCCTCTACTATAACTATATTATCCTTTAAGCCTATACTTAGCTCTATTTTTTTATCGTCTCCGTTTAGTCTTTTTTATTAAGATTAAGCCTAATATTTTATTATATTTTTAATAAGATCTTAATACTTCTATATAAATTCTTAAATATCGACTTTATTCTTAAGTTAAATTTATCTTAGTTATTTCTTAATATAAGGCTTACTAATAGCGGTAATAATAATATATTAAACTTAAAGTATCTATACCTTATTCGCGCTATTATTAGTAGATCGTAGATAAGTATATCGAGTCTCTACTCGTAATAAGCTTTAATAATAGTATACGCCTTTAAGTTATTATCTTAATCTTTATATTTAGCTCTACGTTAGTTACTATAGTCTTAAGTAGTTTACTAGTAATATCTTAGACTTTATTATACTTAAGGAACGTAGTTATATAGGTATTTTAATCGAGGTAATTTATAAGATTAGCCTTTAGCTTTACCTCGTTAAACTTTAGTAAGAGAGATATTATAAATATATCGTTTAAAGAAATTAAGAAGTAAGTCTATTTATTAATATATTATTGACTAGGCTTATAACCTACTAGCGTAGATATATAGTATAATATCTAATAATATAGAATAGGATTAAACTTATAGATTTAACTATAGAACTAACTAGATTAACTAAGGGAATATACGATACTATATATAATAAACTAATAATACTATAATCTTAATATAATATTATATAGTCTGCCTCGACGGCTCGTAAGCCTTATCGTCGTAATCTCCTTAATATCTATAGCTAAGATCTTAATATCTCTAGCTAAAGTTCCTTGTTCCTTAGCTATATAAGCATTATCTCGATGCCTATAGATTTGTCATGCCTCTTTGGCATGCCCAATAGCTAGCAAGGAATACTAATACTCTATATAGCGGTATTAGTAGTAAATATAGAGATATTAATAGGAGGATATCTATAGTAATAAATATAGTATAGAGATACCGGTACTCTATAGAAAGATATTAGTAGTAGATATCTATAGTAAAAACTATAGTATAGAAATATTAGTAGTAGATAAAGATATTAGTAGCTAGTAAATATATTATATATATATAATAATATATAAATAATAAATAATAAATAATATAATAATTAATAAATATATATAAAAAATAATATTTATTAATATAAAATATAAAAAATAATATAAAATTATATAAAATAATCTATAATTTTATTTATTTTATATATAAAAAAGTCTTAGTGGGATTTTATAGCCCGGTCCGGAACGGGCCAGTCGGCGCGGCGGGCTAATAAAAGTAGCACGGGAACCCGGCGGGCCAGAAAGAGGGTCCCCAAATCTGTCCGGTCTGGCGAGAGATCGAATACTAAATATAATTTGTCAGGCGCATCCGGGCGTGCCATGCCGAATGTGGGACCTTCCTTAGTGCCATGGCCTGCCACTGGGCCAACTGGCAAAAGGTAGACGAGTGAACAAGCCACTTGTTCGCTCGAAGGCACGCTACATAAGGTAGGTGGGGACTGCCACCCTGGCACTGCACGGCCGTTGCGTGCAGGCTCGAGCTACTCGAGGCTTACCACTTGTAAGGCACCAGCCTTACACTACTAGTTATATAGTATTAAGCCTTAGGAACTCTTAGCTAGAAGCTTAGCTTTTAATTTCTTTTATTTCTTTATCTTTAATTAGTAAGACTTAATTAGTATAGATATAATATTTTAAAAAATAGTATTTTTTTATTTGTTTATAGAGCTACTATATTTAAGTAAAAATTTATTCTTTATTAATAAGAGAATAAATAATTTACTATATATAAATATATACGGAGATTTATCTTTACGCGTTAAGCGCTTTTCTTTAATATAAGATCTTATTTAGATTATTTATGTAAGACTCTTCAGCTTATATATTAAAGTAATAATATACGTAGCGAGAGGAATAGTAAATTCCTTTAATAAAAATATATATAGGGTTATATAACGTAGTAACGTTACTATAAATAGCTAAATATAGCTATATATAGGTATAGCTTTATACTAATATCTATTTTAATCTAAAATTAATAATATAAAATTAATATAGTATAATATATGCTAGGCGTATAATAGTAAATAAATTAATAATAAAGTAAATAAATTAAAAGAGTATAAAATAAAAATAGCCTTATAGAGAGGCCTAAATTAATCTATAAAGCTTAAAGAGTAAAGAACGACGAGATTTAGTAAGTAAAAGGAAATAAAAAAAAAATATATTTACGCGTTTTTTCTTTTAGTTTTTTTTTTATTTTTTTATTATTCTTTATATTAGAGGAGATTTATTAATTTTATTATTTTAGTCTATAAACGAAGCTTTTTACTTATTTTTTTAAATTTTTAAATATTATATTTATATTTCTATTAATATAATAAATACGCGTAGGTTTAACTTTTTCTATAATCTAAAATATAAAATTAGTAAGAGATATATATATTAATATCTTAATTTTTTATTATCTAGTCGCGAAAAATCTCTAAAGCTTATTTTAATATGCTAGCTAACTATAGTCTATAAAAATCTAAAGGTTATAGAGACTATCTTTAGTAATAATCTATCGTTCTTAGTAAGTCTATAAAGATTATAATAACCTTATAGCTAATATTTATAGATCTAGTCTAAATTACTTACTATAATAAACGTATCTATTTAAGGAAACGTTCTAAAGTATAAAGATATTTTTAAGGTAATAAGATATAAAAAAATAGTTAGATATAGCTATATCCCTTATTAACGTAAGAATATAATATATTAAATAAATAGAGAGCGTAGGAATTAGACTTTATATTAAAGTTAATTTTTTTTAATTATAGGTAACGTTATCTCGTCTTTACTTAAGATATAAAAAAGATTTATATATTTACTTAGCTATTAGTAGTAATATTATTATAAAAAACTAATAAGAGACTTATTATTATATAAATACTTTTTTAATTTTATATTTTTAAAATTATCTAGTTATTTATAAATCTTATACTAATTAAGTATATTAATTATTATTAAAGAGTATTCTAAATATTTTAACCTAAATAATTAAAGCTTAGAAAATATTAGTTAAAATTTAATGATAAAAATATTAAGTTATATTAGTTTAATATTTTTTTTACTCTCTTCATCGATAATATTATTATTAATTAATTATTTCTTTTTAATAACTTTATTAAGTCTAATTAGTAATATAATGCTATTTTTATAGGCTTAGAGACTATAGGGAGAGAAACTAGTATAACTAAAAGATTTACTAGTACTATTATTAGGTCTAGTAAAACTAGTATTATAAGTAAGCTTAATAAAACTAGTATTATTAGTACTAGAAATAAGATCTTTAAGATAATTCGAGGGACTAGAGGATATAAGAAGATATTAATAACTAATATTATTAATAAAAGTATTAGTATAGCTACTATTAATAGCGGTATTATAGATACTAGTAATATAGAAGCGGAGTTACTATAGGTAGTAATATATAGATATTAATAATAGTAATAAAGCTACTATTACTAATAACTCTAATAACTAGAAGATTATCGTTACTAGAATTAAACGCGTTAATCTTAATTAATAGCTAGATTTAATAGCTAAGAAGTTAAAGAAAGAAAGTCTAGTTTTTAGTTTTAATATTTTTTTTAGTTTAATAATAGTAATTATTATATTATAATAGGTAAAGCGATCTTTACTAATTATATTAATTTTCTATTTTTATAGCTAGAATAGACTCTATTTTAAATAGATCGGTTAAAACTTTATTTAAAGTTTCTTACTACTTTAACTTAATAATAGAATAAAATTCCTATTAGAACGCTAAAAAGTAGCTTTTTACTTCGTTAAATCTTAAAAATTTTATTATTAATATTATTTATCTTTTAGATTTTTACGCTTTTAAGAAATATTAAAACTAGTAAAACTACTTTTTACTTAGTGATCGAGATCGGGCCGGGAACCAATGGTGTGTCCCGGCCAGGCAGGGTGCTCCGGGCCGGGACCGGACAGTATTTCAGGATTTGAGGCCGCGCCAGCTACCCGGTCCCGTCCCGGAGCACGACGCGAATTCCCGCCAAGACTTTTTTTATATATAAAAAATAAATAAACATATAGATTATTTTATATATTTTATATTATTTTTTATATTTTTATATTAATTTAAATATATTTTTATATATTTATTGTATTATATTATTTATTATTTATTATATATTATATTATATATAATGTATTTGCTAGCTACTAACATCTCCTATAGAGTACCGGTATTCCTATACCATGGTTTACTACTATGGATATCTACTACCAACATCTCTATATCTACTACTAATATCTTCCTACAGAGTACCGGTATCCCTATGCTATGGTTTACTACTATGGATATCTACTACTAATATTACTCTATTATATCTTTATATTAAACTAATATATTAGTAAAACTCTATAACTATTAAAAACTAAAGAGATCTTACTTACCTAAAGTAAAGAACTATCGCGGTATCTTAATACTAAATAATAGAGAATTAGGTTATTTTTATTAAAAACTAGAAGGGAAGGTAGTATTATAAGGTAATACCGCTATACCTTATACTAGATCTTAAAATTCTGGTTTACTTTATAGATTCCTATATTATAATATAGAGAACTTAGAGATTTAAAGTAAAAACTATAGAGTAGTTTTATTTCTCTAAATTTAAAGAGATTTATCTCTTAAAAAATTAAGATTTTTAATCTTAAAACTACTAATTTATCGATTAAACCTTATATAATTTTAGTATTAAGGAACGGCGAGTAGAGTTAAAAAATATTTTTTATAAACGTTTTAAAGTTATTAGGACTTTAAAGCCTAATATAACTCGTTTTTTCTTAAATTATTTATAGATTATAGCTATAGATCTTTAAAAATAAAGATTTTTTAAAATAAACATTTAAATAGCTTTAAATATTTATAAAAAATATTTTTTAATTTATTTACTATTTTTTTAATATTTAGGTAAGATTATAGCCTACTTAGAATATTAAAAAGGCTATTCTCTTTAAGTTTATAGAACTTAGACTTTTTTATAGTTTTTACTTAGATTCTTTAAATTATCTAAAGTACTCTATAGCTAATAGTATAATATTATAGGATTTTAGTTTTCTCCCCATATATATATCTCTATAACTTAATATACCGCGATAATTCTTTAATTTAGGTAAGTAAGATCTTTTTAATTTTTAGTAGTTATAGAGGTTTTACTAATATATTAATTTAATATAGAGATATAATATAGTAATATTAGTAAAAAGATATTTATAATAGTAAACTATAATATAGGGATACTAATACTCTATATAATAATATTAATAGTAGATATAGAGATATTAGTAGTAGATATCCATAGTAGTAAACTATAACATAGAGATACTAATACTCTATAGGAAGATATTAGTAGTAAATATCTATAGTAATAAACTATAATATAGGAATACTAGTAGTAGATATAGAGATATTAGTAGCTAGTAAATATATATATATATAATAATATAATAATAATAAAATAATATAATAAATAATAAATAATATAATATATAATAAATATATAAAAATAATATTTAAATCGATATAAAAATATAAAAAATAATATAAAATTATATAAATAATCTATATATTTATTATTTTTTATATATAAAAAAGTCTTAGCGGAAATTCGCGTCGCGCTCCGGGACGGCCAGTCGGCGCGGCGGGCCAACAAAAGTAGCACCGGGAACCCGGCGGGCCAGAAAGAGGGTCCCAAATCCGTCCGTCTGGCGCGAGATCGAACACTATTTTAAACGCCTATAATATTTTATATAATAACCTAGCTGTTTTAATAGTTAGGTTTAACGACTATAATATTATTAAGAAGCTTGTTTTAATTATTATTATTATCGCAATTATTATTATCGATAAATATTATAACTAGATTATTTTAGAAAAAAGAGCGAAAGAGTATTAAAAAAAGAGGTTATTTAATAATTTATAGAATTTATTAAATAAAGATTTTTTTATTAAAAAAAATAAAAGATAAAGAGTAAAATTATAAGGTAAAAAACTCGTTTAGAGAAAAATCTCGCTTATAAGATAAAGAGTAAAATTATAAGGGAAAAAACTTATTTATAAGAGAAAATCTCGCTTAAAAGTATATAATAAGCCAACGCCTGATAGGTTGCTGCTTATCTTGCAGTGTATGTAGTGTGTATATATATATGTGTGTGTATGTGTGTGTGTATGTGTGTGTGTATATGTTTAATAATAATAATAAAAGAGGGTATTACTAAGTAATACTCTTTTTAGATATTTTATTCTTTTGATATATGTATTATTTATAATAATATTAAACTTGAAATTTTGAATCCCTTTGCTTTTTCCCTTTTAATGAATGACCTTAAAGAAGTTTAGCTAGTTGGAACTTGAATGACGTTCGCCGTATTTGAGCCCCACTAAAGCTATTTAATAAAGCAGGCAGGCAGGTCACCTGTATTTTCTTCCCCACTTCACTTAACCTCTCAAGCCAGCCAAGTAGCTTATCAGTAAAAAAATCATTATCTGTATCATCCAACACAGAGAGCTACTTTAGTATTTCTTCTTTTTTCCCTTCAAAACACGTTTTTTCTGGCGCTATTCAGCGCGCTTTCTTAGCTCGTCATTGTGTTGTATTTCTTTATTTTCTTCTTCCCGTAGTCAGCGTAGTCAGATTCTGCGCAAAAAATAACCGCCAAAAAAACAAGCGCGCTTCAAACGAGGGTGCACGGATATTTCCACATCCTGAACTATTCCGTCCATTAAGTCTGCAAAATGTTTATGATTCGTAATGTGGGAAGCTTTTGTTCGGCGAAAGTTCAAAGCAGGACATAATCCAGATCGATTCTGGGCAGCTTTATCTCGTGCGCCCTCAAAGCCCCAAAGGCCACAGCGAGTGCATGTAAGTTCTTCCAATACAGCTAAGTAAGGTTCGTTCTTCTTTCATTTTAACATTTTATTAGATTTAAGGATGCTGCAGCCTGTATTAGGAGGACAGCTACCCCTTATCACTACCAGCTGGTCGTTCAGCGTGCGTTCAAGAAGGCGAAGAACAGCTAGCAGACGAAGAAGACCAGGAGGACAACTCCAAGGACGAGAAGACGTTCTTATTGGATGAAAGTTTGCGCTTTCGATCATCTATCCAGGACGGACAAGCTGTGCTTTCTTGGAATGATCTTTTAGGTGTACGTCTGCCCCTTGTCAAAATTGTACCATAAGCCATCGAAGAAGTGCCATTGTTATCAAGTTATTTTGGGGTTGTCAAAAACAGGAGTAAAGTCTTAAAGAAGAGAGAATTTGGTTTATCCGATATATTTTCTCGTCTCACTTATAACGAAATGTAATATTGACAAAGCTATTTCAGGACCCCGGAGATGTGTACGAGTTTGTCTGCGATACCTCCACTCAGCAAGGTCAGGTCCATACCTTCGAAATGGTCGCGATTCAGTGCCAATACGAACGGAAGTACCAGAAGTCTCACGAAACAGCAACAGATGCGGACCTTGAGCAATTCTCATTCTCGTAAGGGCTTCTTTCCTTTACGCCAACTGTTCTCGCCCTATTCATTTGATTACAAATTCTCTTCGATAATGGCAAACTGGCAGTTTATATGATCTAATTATTAGCCTGCCCAACGACAGCCAAGTGCCAGAGGTTCCTCAGTCGCCCCCAGAGGCTGACAAGAAGACATCTTCGGTCGTTCACAGAAAGCCGTTGCGAAAACCAGCACCGTTGCCAAGCAAGAGGTGCCGGGGCCACCAGAGGGGAAGTCATCGCGAAGGAGAGAGCAGAATTACACCTCTTTCATATTGATACAGGAAATTTCGTCCTCCAGGACTCCGAAGTGATAGCGTCGGTCATTGATGAGGGTCGTTGGAACTGTAAGTGACAAGTAGCAAAGATTTCGCATACGCGCTGCTGCTGTCGATTCTCGCTTCTGTTCTAACGATGAAGGATGACCGCCTGTAGATACCCTTTACATCGAAGGTGCCGACAAGCCGTGGCTTTCACAAAAGGTCATCACCGATATATCACCCGTGTTCAACTTCGAATACCTTTCCTTTATCTTCAATGCGTACGATGAGGAAAACTGCGCCTTTTCTTGGTTGCTTAGATTCAAGGATATGAAGGTCCTGGAAAGATTCCAAGAGGGAGTGATGCGTGCACTCTGGGAACATTTGAACGAAGTGAAGTGGCTCAAGTCTAAGGAAGACGAGAGAGACTATATCCTTGAAGCTTTCCAGGATATTAGCATGGAAGACGCCGACACGGCAAGTGCCGGAAGCGAGACGATGCAGAGAGCGAAACAGAAGAAACGGAGAGGAATCGACGACGACGAAGAAGAGGACGAAGACGTCTATGCCGAAAAGGGAGACATCGGCGAGAATAGCCAGCTTGCAGTGGGTACAAGCACGACCGATCCTTCGTGGTTCGTGGAAGCAAAATTGGGGTTTTCAGACACACTCGGGACGATAAAGTCAAGTTTGCGACCACTATCAATAAAGTCCAAACTCCAAAAGGCAAAATGTTCGAGCCTTCTAAGGTAAGCATTTACATTCCTCCTTCCTGAGACCGTCTTCGTATCGTTAAATTATCTTTATCTGCGTCCTTGTTATCACCTGTGAATTCTCTAATTTGTACTTCGCCTCAATTGTGAACCGTAACATGTCCTAATATTTCTTGATTCCCTAGGTCATGCTTCATGCCGAAGACTCGTCAATGGTATTACAAAACTCTTCAGACCGAGCAAGCTTTATAAAATGGATTTGGAAAGCGGAAAGGTCGTGGACGAATGGAAAATCCACGAGGATATTCCGACTATTAACTTCGGGCCGGAAAGTGTGAGTCAATACGACGTGACTTTGTCATTATCAATGCAGGTTATCATTTGTCCACACCTTCTCCATGCTGACAATCGGGATTTCGGTAGAAATTTGCTCAAATGACGGCAGAGCAAACATTCCTGGGACATTCGAGGAACGCCCTTTTCCGTATAGATCCGCGTGTTAATGGCGAAAAGCTCGTCGACTCTGAGCTCAAGCAGTACGCATCAAAGAACGACTTTTCGGCGATGGCAACCACGGACAAAGGTTACATCGCTGTTGCGTCAAATAAAGGCGACGTCAGGTTATTTGATCGCCTTGGTATCAACGCGAAGACCCATTTACCAGCCCTTGGGAGCCCATCATTGGTATTGATGTTTCAGCTGACGGTCGATGGGTCCTGGCAACCTGCCGCACGTATCTTCTCCTCGTCGACGCTATGCAGCACAGCGGGAAGAACGAAGGGAAGCTCGGTTTCGAGAGAAGCTTTGGGAAAGATAACAAACCAAAACCTAGGCGCTTAGCCCTCTCACCGGAGCACGTGGCGCAATTCCAACACGAAACCAAGTTGCCGCTTTCCTTCACGGCTGCAAAGTTTAACACCGGCCTCGACGCGAATGAAACTTCTATAATCACATCTACAGGTCCGTTCGTGATCACATGGAACATGAAGAAAGTCCTGAGAGGCAAATCAAAGGACTCTTACACCATTAAGCGATATTCGGACGAGATCAAGGCCGACAATTTCAGGTTCGGTAGTGACAAGAATGTGATTGTCGCCCTTCCTCATGAAGTTGATATGGTTGCAAAGGGGACGTTCAAGAAACCCACGAGGGAAAGCATATCGACACCGATTAAAAAGTTAGCATCCAGGAGCTCTATCGTGAACAGTCCATATTAATATCCTGCACTACTAGTAGTAATTCGGGTCTCACGTCTCACTTAAAACACTTTCATTCAAATAATTTCCTTACAAGGTCCCTTGAGAAGATCCAACACTAATCTGCTAAGTAGCTGGTACTTACTCGCTTTCCTAATTCATGTTTCTTAATGAAAGAGAAATAGAATAATCTTTCTGCTAGTTAAGGCACTAAGCTCATATACCTCTATTTTTTACTTACTTTATATACGCACGCGGACGAACCTCGGCTACGATTTTGCAAACCGGGATCGTTATATAATGAAACATGCCCGTATCCAGGTAACCCCCACAAATAAATCTTTAATCATGAACAGGAGTGCCATTGAAAATGACCGCGTATAACAACAAAGGTATGCAAATAACTGTGGCTAACGTAGAGATCTGATGGAAACAAGAGGCGGGGTTGGAATATTGAGACATGACGGTTTTTACAACCATGCTGAGACGCAAAGCTATAAATAAGCCGAGTAATGAAAACAAATGGGCGGCAAAGCACCCGGTGCATTTTATGAGCTCTGGCCTTCCCACCCTACCCAGCCTCTCCCCACAACCCTCCAGACTTTGACTTTCCGCTCTTGAGATCCCCCAATTTGAAGCTTTCGGATTTTACCTTCTTGTTCTCCCTCCCTGTTCCAGAACTTTGATCTTCTTTTTGGTACCGTCCCACTCCAACACAACAGCTACATGATCCCCAGAAGACCTCCCTCCAACTTCGATCGAATACTTCTGGTGTAAACCACCTTTGTGTCCTTGGAATTTTGCGTTGCGGAAAGTGATGATATCACCCGGGCGAATTTCGTCAAATTGCTGTATGGTCGCGTTACCGAGGTTTGAATACGCGAGTGCACCGAAAGATCGCGTCCCTGCTGGCGCGAGAGCATCCGGAATACTCTTGATTACTTCAGAGACTAGTGCAATGCGCTGCCGTCGCCGACCACGGAATTCTGGCACGCCTGGGCGCCTTGAACCACAGCGTCGCCAAACTTGCCAGACAAAGCCTCCAGCTGATCTTGCCTCAGAGATAGAGGAGGTTGTTCGTGCTTTTGTTCTACCGTCGCATTCGAGGGATCATCCCTATCATACCGCGCGTAGTAACAATCGTCTGAGAATAGTCGTGGAAAAGAACGTAGACGTCACGAACGATGGTTGCTCTACCCCCTCGTCTTGAGGTCGAAGTTTCCTCTACTTCAAATGTTAAATCACGTTGTCTATTCTGGAAACTGGCGGAGGGTTGTTCGGTTGCTTCCACCATTCAGTAGACAGGCCGAGATCAACATCCTGCGCTACGTATGAGTGATCAATACTGGGACGCGGCATATCCGTAGATCGTCTAAACGATCCAGTCATCCTACGATTGTCGGCAGGCGCAGCATTATCCTCTGAGGGCCGATGGGCGACAGGAGACCCAGATGGAGAGACAGGAGTGTGTTCAATTTTGGGCGGCGACTGAGCGACATGCTCGTCCGAGACGGTATCCAAACTTCGAGTGGGCACAGGAGGATGTGGTGGCGGCGGTGGAGGGCCCCTAGGTATATCTGTGGACGCTCTAGTGGGCCGCGGGGGCGACGGTGGCCGTTGCGGTGGGAGATACGCTTTAATATGCGCTTCTATTGAGGGAGAAGTGCGGGCAAACGGGCAGTGGGTAATTGTTCTGTGGAGGGTGAAGGCAAGGCTGTATCACTCCATCTTCTTCGTCGTCGTTCCGTTTTGTTGTGGCGGCCGTGATCTTGACCGTGAGCCTTCAAAGCATCTTTGTGAGCTTCCCCGCTCGCGAGGTCCGTATCGTAATCCGCCTCGTACTCGGTGATTTCTTCATCGGCGTCGTATCGGAATGCAGACTGTTGGGAACGCGGATCCGAGCGCTGGCCCTCTGTCGGAGGCAAAGGTGAGGACCCGGTATGGGAGGAGGTGGAGGCCTGGAAGCTGGAGACTGTGGTAGGCTTGGAGACACGGCGCTGGGAATCGGGGGAATTCCTCCGTGTCTGTTAATATAGCTGGACCTTTTGCCTGCTGCGGGCGAGAGTGGACTTCCAGGCGCTGGAGGGGACGTAATGACGTTAACAGAACGTCTAGATTGAGGAGAACCGGGTCCGGCATCCCAGCGATGGAAGGAGAATCTCTAGCAGGTCTTGGGGGAGGTATGCTGCTTAGAGAGAGTACACTGCCCCCTCTCACTGATAGTTCATCATCTGATTCCGAGCCTTCCGTTGCAGTAGCGACTACCTCAGCCTGAGGTATTTGCGGGGATTGAGTTTCAGGCGGTCCGTCCGTAGCTTCCGAGTAAGTAATGCGGTTAGCTAGAATTTTTTGTAGAAAAGTCTGTTGGGATGCACTCCACAGGTATGTGCATTGAAGCTATAGGAAATCCAAGAAATAAAAAAAGTATCTGCCCGCGGGGTATATTTTGTAATGATAAGTAAAATAGGGAAGGAGCCTTACACTCTCGACGTGGTGGACGGTTCGGGGGCCTAGGCGGAGGGGCTGCCGACGGAGCAATGGAAATTCGTTTATCATTTGCAGCGTCTTGTGTGGTGCTGTCGAATTCCGAGGATGGTCTTTCATTACCCTGTCCGGAGACATCTAAAACATGTCGTTAGTAAATGTGATGGATGGATGAGTTGAAGGCTACGTAGATAGCCTGGACGGGGTTGTGCAGAGTATATGGACACTCACCTTTGATATCCCCTTGACATCGAATTTAGACGCTTCAACTTGTTCGGAATCATCATGTGCTAGCCGCTCGGAATCCTCTGTTGGCTCTGCGTGGTCTTCTCCTAGTTCACTACTGTACCGAGGCTGCTCCTCCGCTTCTCCAGCTTCGGTTGCGGGCTCGGGTTGTTTCGGTGCGACCATCATGCCCGGAACAATGGAATCCTGGCCGTGCAGCTTCAGGGCACCATCTCCAGCTCTGGATGTGTATCAACGCTATGGCCGTCGTCTGGCCTAGCTTCTCCTTCGGTTTGTTTTGGTACTTTTTTTTCTTAGCCGGCGGCGGCGGCGGCGGTGGCGCTGCCATCATGCCGTACATGCCCATCCCACCGGACATTTTCATCATTCGTTCCCGAATAGCAAGCCTTCTAGCAACTTCCGGATCAATTTCTTCCTCCTCCTCCTCCTCCTCCTCATCAGCATCTTCCTCCTCGTCCTGCTTCCTCCACCTCTTTGTTTCTACTTTCATTTGCGTCATTTTGGTTCCGTGGCTTTTCAGTGGACGGCCGGCCGGCAGCCCTATTCGCATCCGCGGGGGTGCTTCATCCTTACTGAGATCCCCTCGGATACATCTCCCGCTTCTTCCTCGTCTGCGTCACCGCTCTGGTACCCAAGCGGCTGCAAGCCCGCTTCAGCTTTCCCACCTTTCGATATTCCCTCAGACGTGTTCGATATCGTGTCGGACTGGATATTGCTCTCGTCGGTAATCTCTACCGATGTCTTGGGAGCACTGTGTTCCTTCGGTTTGACCAGTTTCGGCGGCTTCTTCGGCTTCGCACCCCCATCGGGTTGAGCTGCATGCTTTGCAAAAGGGCAATGCGGTCTTTCAGGCTAGAAACGGTTGGTTTGTCCTCGGGGTTGGCGCTTCATTGCCAGGAGATGTCAGTTCTTCGGCAGGGGCCGGCCTGTGGTCATCGTTCCGATGGATTATTGCCGGCTGTACCGCCGGTGCGGTGGGATATATGCATTTTTGCTCGGCGGGGGAGGAACGTAAGGCTTTTTAATAAATCCGGAGGGTTCGAGCCCTGAAAAGGCCCACTGGCGCCGCAGCAGGTTTGTTAAATGCTGCTATTCGATCCCTGAACGAGCCGGGCTTCGAGACAGGCTCATCTTCTTTACCAGCGGTACTATCTGGCTTGCTACGGGCGGGTTGCTGGCTTTCGGGGCCGATGGCCTCCGAGCTATAGGATTCGGTTTGACAACAGGAGCGTAACGGGAGGCTTTGGCGCTGCCGGTTTTTGTGCGGAGGGTGTGGCCGGTGATTCGGTTGGGGAGCTCGAACCTGCACCTGTTCTTGCGGAATAGGTGGCGGTTTTGGCTGACTACTGAGGGCAGCCGGTTTTGTGCTGGGAGGTGAGAAGCTCTTCGAGTCCTGTCCCTGTTTCTCCGCTACCAACGACGGGTCCACATGTTCAGATGTGCTTGTTCTCTTGTTCACTTTGGCCGTCTTTTCGGCGTATCAACCTTGGCCGTGGGCGAGGAGGCGGTGGAACCGAAGCGGGCTCTCCTCGGGTTCTTGCACGACCTCCACGTAATTCCGAGGGAAAATCCCTTCTTGGAGGGTTCCGTTGCTGTCGGTGTAATTGCCAAAAGACCAATCGTCATCCTCCTCCGCAGTTACGGAAATAACTTGGTTTGCTGGGAAGCTCAGGTCGTCATCGTGAGGTGAATTATAATCGTACAGGCTCGAACTCTGTAAGGTGGGTTAACGATGCCATGTTGCTTTAACTCCCGGAAGCAACTGGAGGTAAAGGAGAAGAACAAAAGTGCTTATGTAGAAGATACAGCTTCAGGGGAAAAACAAAAAAGAAGTAATTAAAAATAACAAAGGATCTGATACTATATAAAGAAATGGGGAAAGAGGGGGGGAGCAAAAAAATGGAAAGAGAAGAAGGAGCAGGAAATTATTAAAAGAGAAAAAAAAAACGAGGTAAGGTAGACTGTTAGTAGTATATACCAAGTAGCATGGACTATCAATACCTTGGCAAGAGGCAGGTAAGTAAGTAACGGTAAAAGAAAGCAGGACAGGAACGGAGTATAACTATTGTAGGAGATAGAGTGGGAAGTGTTCGTAAGTGCAAGTAAGCCAGGCAGCTACGTATCAATTTGTAGAGCTTCTGCCTGATGGAAATATAAATGATAAGGGAAAATACCAAAAAAAAAAACTTTTGATTGTGGTAAAAGTGGGGAGGCAAAACAGCCAGCAACAGCATATAACCGAACTGGAGAAATTTTTTTTTTTTTAAAAAAAATAAAAAATAAAAAAGAAAGAAAGAAAGAAAGAAAGAAAGGATAGGTTGAATACGCAGTGGAGTTTAGCAGAAAAGGGGTGTGTCCAATTTGCGCGCCGCCCCCCGGATATTAGGTAAGTAATACCAGATGTTTATTTTCTTATTTGATTATTATATATAATTATTTGTAAATAACTAACTTTTACGTTGAAAAGGATTGAAGGAAACCGATCAAGAGGACTAACCGATAAGTAATATGGTGTAAATAACAGGATAGTTGTTTAACTATCATATAGCCAAGAGGGAACATTCATGAATGGTACGGGGAACTGTTCGTACTACTCCTCGCGCTTTATTACAAGTAGCTGCAAATAAAACAGGATTAGGTAATAGATATCATTTGCAATATGTTATTTTACATTCTTAGAATCTTAGAATCAAGTGCATCTGAGCCTAAAAGAATAATGGATCATTATAAAGTTCCCCTTGGGAGGTTTGGAAGTAGTAGACTATGCAACGCGATAAAAACATAGCAAGGGCATCAAGAAAGCCAACGAAAAAAAAAAAAAAAAAAAAAGAGGTCAAATGCAAAATATTTTACAAGCACGAGCATCGAAACACAATCAAATAAGTTGAACACTACCCAAATCAAAACAAGCCGAGAGAAAAGAGAAAGATCAATAACGATA
The DNA here is from genome assembly GCA_002224055.1 of Pezizomycotina sp. ARF18. Lineage (NCBI taxonomy): Eukaryota > Fungi > Ascomycota > Pezizomycotina sp. ARF18. The sequence goes on along the minus strand of AZLU01000120.1, from coordinate 106,317 downwards.
AGATAAGTAGCTGGTAAGAAAAATTCCCTCCTTCCTCCTCCGTGTCCTGCGTTTTTTTTTTTTTTTTTTTTTAGAAGGAAAGCGGCAATACTGCTTTCTAACAAGCGGCCTATAACTTGCCGTCTGCCTTACCAACTAGCTCTGCAGCTGCAGCTGCTATGGCGAGCTTGCCGGTCTCCACGACGACCGTCTGGAAGATAACCTTATTGCCTTCCTTCCACATTTCAGTTCTAAGAGTTTGCCCGGGAATGACGGTTCCAGCAAATCGAACCTTGATATTCTTGAAAGGTCCGAATTGCTTGTAGACATGCTTGCCGGATATACCAAAGAAGCAGAGTCCGTGGAGGATCGGAACCTTGAAGCCGCCGACCTTGGAGAAGTCTGGGTCAATATGGAGAGGGTTGCGATCGCCCGAGAGACGATACAAGGCAGCCTGGTCCTCGGAGGTCTTTTCTTCAGTAACGACGTCTGGCTTTCTAGCCGGAGGCTTGTTGCTCGCGGTGGCTGCACCGCGATCAGCACCCTTCGAGTTTCCTCCAAAGCCTCCGGAGCCGCGGATGAACACGGTGGATTCATTGTAGAAGATTTCTTCGCCGGTGGACGCATCCTTCGTGTAGTGCCTTGCACGACAACGGCGGCAGCACCTTATCCACAACCTCAACGAGGCGCGGGTAGCTCACCAGCTTTGCCTCAGTCGGGATCGGTACTTCTTGATCTCGAGGTACTGCTCACCATGCAAGAGCATCATCGGGGAGAAATTCGGAACAATGTCACCCATGCTATACGGCGCTTCGGATCCGAAAGGCGGTATGACACCGAAAGTAGGGAGAACTTCAAAGTCATCGGCGTTTTCATAGACCCACTTTAACTCGGTTCTGCGTGCGCCGAGTCCGAGGTTGTAGAGGATGACATCCTTCTCGTCGAAAACAAATTCGCTCCCAGCAGCCTTTGCCTTTTAGCTTCCTCGATGGCGCTGAGGACCTCCTGGTTTGCTTCCTTAGCGGCGCCTTCGATGAAGCCGAGCCGGACTTGTTGGACATGTTCTTCATTACCGACGAGAGGCCATCCTGAGGAGACTCAGGTGTCAGCTCGGCCATCGTCAAAGTTGACGATCTTAGCCCACTGGGACCGCACGGCCTCCGGAGTCAGAGTCTTATCTACGGGGAAGCCGTGGCCACCGCTTCTCTGCCAACGTGTCTTTCCGATCCAGCCCGAGCCGACTTCGTACAAGCCTCCGGTGGGATCGGGGCAGACATCAGAAGACAAGAATACAACGAACGGGGCGACGTAGTCCGGCTTGAAGGCTTGGACCATTTCCTCCGGCATGATGGTAGCTGTCATCGCAGTGCCCGCGTTAGGAGCGATGGTGTTGACATAAATATTGTACTTCTGGCCCTCCCTCGCCAATGCGCGAGAGAACCCAAGAATAGCAAGCTTAGCCGTTGCGTAATTTGCCTGGCCGAAGTTGCCGTAGATTCCGCTGGTGGAGGTAGTATTCACGATACGACCATACTTCTGTTTCAGCATGTATGGCCAAGCCGCTTTGGTGACTTTATAGGTTCCGCGAAGGTGAGTGTTCATGACGGCGTGCCACTGCTCGTCCGTCATGGCAGCGAAGGACTTGTCGCGGAGGATACCGGCATTGTTGATGATGACATGGACCGTTCCGAATGCGTCAACGCACGACTTGATAACAGCTTCGCCATCCTCGACGGAATGCTTGTCACCGACTGCCTTGCCTCCCATCTTTTTGATCTCGGCCACAGTGTCATCGGGGTTCATCAAATCGTTAACTACTATGCTGGCTCCGAGCTTTGCGAAGGCAAGGGCGTATGCGCGTCCCAGGCTGTCAAGGAAAAGTACGTTAGTGATATCGACTTTGAGAGGACGAAAGGAGTTTTTGAGTTTTTTTCTTGATAGCTATGTGGTCGAGCATAAAGCAAAGAAAAGATAATAACAAACAAAGGCTTATAAGAGAAAGTCGCTTACCCGCCGCCGGCACCTGTTACCAGGACGACCTTGTCCTTGAAACTAATCGGCTTGCCCTGCTGATTTGATCCTATCGAGGAGGCTTTCTCTAGCAGATCCATAAAGTCGTTTGGACCGTCCGGATAACTGGGTTCGGAGAAGTCCGTGACCTGGTTCCACTTTGTGAGAACAGCGGAGGCGGTCAAGGAGTTGTCAGTCTTGTAGACCGCCCCCTTGGACCTCTCCCAACGCAGCTTGGCAATATGGCCGGCGCCGACTTCAAAGATGGATCCGGTCTCAGTATTCGTATCATGGACAAGCGCCGCTACGAGAGGAACGACCCAGTCTGGCTTGAGGTTCTGAAGAACTTCCTCTGGCATGACCGTTTGGGTCATTCTTGAGGCGGCTATCGGGGCAATAGCATTGACAAGAATGTTGTACTTGTGTCCTTCCTTTGCCAGGGTTTCAGAGAACCCTACCAGTCCGAGTTTGGCGGCTGCAAGGAAAAATATGTTAGAACGAGGCATTAAAATTGATTTTTGTAGTACGTTCCATTTAACCTTCCCGGGAGGCAACACCGCCCCTACGAAACTATCCTCTTGTTCTCATACAAATTGGACTACGTACCTGAGTAATTGGTCTGGCCGAAGCTGCCGAACAGACCAGCTGCGGAAGCCGTGTTGATAATGCGACCGTATTTTTGGTTTCGAAGTATGGCCACGCGGCCTTTGAGCACTTGTACGCGCCGGTGACGTGCACCTTCATGATAAGGTCCCAATCTGCATCCTGCATGTTTCGGAAAGATATATCCCGCAGAATACCGGCATTGTTGATGAGTATATGGACGGTGCCGAATGCCTTGACGGCAGTGTCGATGATCCTCTCTCCAAACTCGACTGAGTCGTAATTGGCGACGGCCTTTCCTCCGGCGGCCTTGATCTCATCAACAACCACGTCGGCAGCCTTTTTATTCACAAGTTAGCAGGCCTAGCAATGCAAGGGAGGGAAAAAGAAAGTAAAATAAAACCAAAAATAAACATCTGCCGGGAAAATACCAACCTTGGTGGATTGACCCTCGCCCTTGAAAGATCCTCCGAGGTCGTTGACGACGACGCTCGCGCCTCTCGAGCCGAAAAACAGGGCGTAAGCTTTGCCGAGACCGCCTCCAGCTCCTGTGACCACTACAACCTTGCCATCGTACCTGAGCTCCTGAGGAGAAGACATCTTCTGTGATATAATACCTATCCGGACAGTTTGTTTTGAGGGAGATATATAAAAAACAAAAAAGAAAAAAGAGAGAGATAGAGAGAGAAGGCGGAAGGAAGTTTCTATTCTGTTTTGGTTCCCAGTTTATTTAGGTTAGGGTAGGGGGGAGGTCGTGTTTTTGGTGCTATTTCTGTGATGACTTTGATTTCCCTACGAAATCGTCTTTCTAGAAGGCGTAAAAAAAAAAAGGTTAACTTTATTGGAACTCTCGATCCAAGTGGGGGAAATTGAAGAAAAATCGGCGTAAATATAAATAATAAATACAGAGTGCGAATTGACAATAATTGCAGAAAAACTTATACTAATTCTATATCGCGGACAATATCCGATCGGAAAAAAAACAAGAGTAGCCGTACAGCAGTAACATGTGAATATATATAACAAGGAGCACACCAACGAACGAATGTTAACCTACCTAATAAGAATGTGCTTGCTTCGTTAAGAGGGGGGTTGTGAGAGTGGAGAGAATTGGGGGAGAAGAAAGATGGGGAAAAGAAGGAGAACACGGAGGGAGGAGGTAAAGAGAAATAGGTCAGAAAGAAAGAAGAAATAAGAAGAAGAGGAAGAAGAGGAGTTCCTTTTTATGTCCAGAAGAGAGAGAGAGAGAGAAAGAACTCCGCATGCGTTTTGGATACTACTCGCCTACTTACTTTTTTTTTCTCACGACAGCCTTTGCTATAACCGTGTTCTGCTCAAACTTCCTCGGCTTCTTTTTTACTTGTCTTTTCTTGTCTTTTCTTTTCTTATTTCTTGGGGGCCAATAAAAAATTACTTCCATAGCGTGTATTTACCCCAGTTATTTTATTTTATTTTTTTGATAACAAGGGCAGTGGAGTGGTATGCAGGCAACTATCTAGCGAAAAAGATTTACCACTCCCCGGGTAAAGCATATACAAAATACAATTAATATATCATTCCCCCGTTTCTTCTCTTCAAACTCTGCAAGGACCTAGGCATCATCCGTTTTGAATATACATATTATATACCACGAACTGACTATATTTGAAAGCGTTAGAGACGATGCACCGGGGGCTAAAACTGGCAGATTCTTTCAATCTGTCGGGCGCCCCCCCCCCCCCCCATTTTTATTTTTATTTTTATTTTTATTTTATTTTTTTCTTCCTTGTTTGCAGAGGAGAGTGAAGGTTATAGGGGCCTGTTGGTGTTCTCGAATTCGGCCCGAGGAACGGTTGAAAAAATCGGTGGTGGATATTATTGCTACTCGGAGTAGCTGCCAAGTTAGCAGTATTTTATATACCACCCAAAGAAAGGGAAAGCACATGACGTAGCGCGGGGGAGAAAAAGGAACAACTTCTGTGTTTCTTTTTTTTCTGACATGTGAAATAAAAATAAAAAAGCCGCCGATGATACGAAAAAGAAAAAGGGCAATCTACGATGTATACATAAGATATATATTGGAAAATAATTGTAGTTAATCACATGTCTTTTTTTTTTTTTTTTTTTTAACAAGCGGCTATATAAAGTGCAAAAGGGCTGGATATTTCGAATCATCAAACTCATATAGCAACTGTGCAAAGTGTTCTTTTTTTTTTTTTTTATATTTTATTAAAAAAAAAAAAAAAAAAAAAGGATGTAGATGGATAGTGCTCTACCTAGAGCCCTGATGCCCATTTTTACAGGGCAGACAGAGCTGGGTTGGGCGTTCCTTGTCCCTGCCAAGACGCGATTCAAAAAAAAAAAATTTTTTTTTGTTCGAGTTTTTAGCGAACAAAGTTTTTGCATAAAAAAAAAGCGAAAAAAATCGAATAAAGATAAATAAATTCTTGCCATTAAGATAAAAGGTTACGCTTGGAAAATCGACGCACAGAGAGTTACGAGAGGTCAATTGGCAACCGCACTCAAAACCATACTCGTTTTGCCGATGGATGAAGAATACCATGGCAATACTCCAAAGAGAGTAAAGTTCGACAAACCCGCTTGGTCGTCGTATACCGCCCTGCGGCTCGAATCCCATTACCAGACCTCCGAGCTTGACAGCAAGCTAGCTGCCGATCGCCTGGATCGCTCAGAGCTGGACGATATTTTGCAGTCCTCCGGGCTCAGCAAGAGGCACCTGGCCGAGATTGAGTCTTTTCTCAAGCAAATTTCCGAATGTATACAATCGGCGGAGAACATTCCCTCAAAGAAGGTTAGAATTCCGGAACTCTGGTGCTATTTTTCACTTTGTGAAAACACTCTTCTAGCGGTGGTGCTTATTTTCTGGGACAAACATATATATATACTGGTGCTTCGAACCTGTTCTCAACTCTAGGGCGAAAATCTTTTGCGATTAAAAGAGTCATTCTTTCCATCCCAGCCATCTTCACCGCTGAACGTGGCAAGGCGCATCGATTTTACGTATTCAAAACCTTCGAGGGTTATAAAAGTAGGAGATGCAGCACTAGGGGCAATTTTCAAGCAATCGAGCCGTAAATATATCGATATAGCGGTGGAGATGCCAGCGGTTAGTCAACCTTTCAAAATCTACCGATATCCACCTACATTATCACGGAACCTAGCTCCTCTTTTCAATAGTGTACAACTCTTCTAACGGGATCCCCTCTACGATATATAGTCTCTTTTTGAAGACGATGATGCTCTAGACGGCGCCTATTTCCATAAACGAGCGTTCTTTCTGGCAGTTATCGCCTCCGCCCTCTTAAAGGATAAGTTTTCAAAGCTAATGTCGACTTTGCTCCCCTGGACGATGATTTATTGCGCCCAATCATTGTCATTCCTACATCTGGTCAGTGGTTTTCTTTTCCTCGGAAGCAATCCAAGTTATAGCGAAGGTTTGAGAAGCGCTAACCAAGAAGTACTTTCAGTCCTTCAATCGGGGACTAAAGCCAACGACACTGGACATGGTTGCATCTTCCGGATCATACCGGTGATACCGTTTCGCCTGTTTTCGTCATTGGACGCAAAAACGAATAAAGAAGGAGATGGGACAATGGCCCAACGCACGTCCCTAACGGCAGACCGAACCATGCTTGCCTGCAATGACTTTATCACACAATGCCTCACCAACCAAAAGGCAGTCGGAGAAGCTAGTCGTCTAGGTAACCTATGGCTAGAATCACGGAGCCTCGGCAGCTTCGTGTCTAGTGGTGGGTTTGGTACTTTTGAGTGGTCTGCTATGATAGGGTCCATGCTTTATAGCCTAGAGCAAAGGAAAGGGACCAATTCTAGCTTTGTCAGCAGCTTCCACCTATTCAAAATGGCACTCGAGTTTATATCGACGAAGGATCTGCACAAAGATATACAAATATACGGCTGCGTCCGTCAAGGTGAACCACCCCTGGTTCTTAAACACGACGTTATTTTCAAGATGACAAAGGCGTCATACGCACTGGTACGTAAAGGCAATTCTGAACAAAAAAAAAAAAAAAAAAAAACAAGAAGGAGAGGAACTTGATTATGAAGGCTCTTACGGGTTGGATCTAGAAATGCTTACGTATATACTTGCTTAATAAGCTCAAGCACGAGGCGAAATTGACATTAGACTCACTAAAAACCCAAGAGCACTCGCGACTTTATTCTCCAAGCAGCCAGGGGGCCCGTTAGGCCGACATGACGTGTGGGCAAGGTACTTTACTCCTCAAAATTTTAGGGTGAAATGCTTGAAAACGGAACGGTAACTAAGATAATAGATTATATCTTCAGGCTTCCCGAGAACATACAGCCGAGAGATGAGTCGCTTAAAGTCGGTTGGAATAAAACCATTTTAATTGCAAACTACCTTACGATCTTCTCTCAAAAGCCCTTGGCGACCGTGCGAAGCTGGTTTTAATTTCACCCCCGAAACAATGTTTACCATCAGCAAGAACACGACAAAGGGAAGCGCGGCGCTGCGAGGAGATGCGCCTTTCTTCGAGGTTGCCATTACGGTAGATCCTAAGCTTTCTCGGCGCCTGGTTGATTTTGGCCCTCCTGTAGGCTCCGATGAAGCCGCACACTTTCGATCGTTTTGGAGAGAAAAGGCAGAATTGCGCCGCTTCAAGAACGGTGAAGTGCGCGAATCTGTTGTGTGGGATGCGAAACATCCCGTCATACCGCAGGTTTTGAGATGGGTGTTCCACGAGTATTTTCGGGAATACAGGACGTAACTTCGTTGAAGATACACGGGTACGATTTCGAGTTCTTTGTATCTCATATTCCGACATCCGGCTCGCTTTTATCGCCCTTTGGTCAGCTAAGGGACAGCTTCCAGCAGCTTGAGCGTTTACTTCGGGGAATTGAGGGGCTCCGCTTCATATAAAGGAAATATCACCGTCAGATCCTGCCCTGCGTTGCACCAGCGTTGACATTTCGCCATCTCCTCCGTCTGAGGGAGAGATCGGTAATGCATACAGCATGCTATTAACGTTCGAATCGACATCGCGTTGGCCCGATGATTTAAATCTGGTTCAGCTGGTCAAAATCTCCTTCCTAGCAAGACTGGCAAAATACTAAATGAAAGTAGCGAGGTCGCCGAAGCTACCGTTGGCCTCGAGGACAACATCGGAACGCTCGCGAATATAGGTTTTGCCGATGTTCTTCTTGAGGGAGGATACAGGTTTCGATTGAGGATCAAGGCGGATAACGAGGTGCTTCTCCTTAAGAACGGCGGCGTGCGCCTTAAACCAAAGGTTCTCCCCTCGATTTCGAGCATGGAGAACGACGGAAGACAAGATCAAGATGAGGTCACGGAACGCCTACTCCACCACGAGGCTATGAACAGGTTGGTACAGAAATTCGAGGTGTTATCGCCCACGATCCGTCTGGTCAAAAGGTGGCTTCAAAGCCAGCTTCTGAGCCTACACGTGGAAGAGGAATGCATCGAACTTTTATGTGTGCACAGCTTCCTTGACCCTACACATCTGCTTCCTCCTAATAATCCTTCGTCGGGCTTCCTGCGCTGCTTGAATTTCATCGCAAATTGGGACTGGAAGGCGGAACCCTGCATCATAGATTTCGAGAGGAACCTCTCCGCAGAGAGCTACAAAAACATCCTGATAAAGTTTTCGCAAGCTCGAAAGCTAGACCCGGGTTATAACAAGTTTGTGTACTTTGTCGCTTCGAGCGTGGACGGAACCGGTGTTGCGTGGTGCAAATACAAACCGTCGAAAGTCATCGCTCACCGCATCACCGTTCTCGCAAGATCGGCTATCGGCGCTGTTCAGTCCATGCACAATGGCGACCAACTAGCGGTAAGTAATTCAATAAAGTTCTCGAGAATTAGATCATATTACGCTATTCTTGTGAAAACTTGATTGCTAAACTGACAATTGTGTTATGTTCCCGCCGCACTGATAGAAAATTTTCAAACCATCACTGCGAGATTTCGATGCGCTCATTCACTTTCGCAAACATACAACGAACGTATACCGTAACATTCAAAAACAAGCACGGAAATTGAGCAACCACAGCTGTGCATAGACTTTTTGGAAGAGCTAGTGGTATTTCAAACCCCATGCGTCCCTTGCTCTTTGCTCCTCGACTCCTTTCCTTTCCTTGTTATTATTCTTCTTTAAAAACGACAGACCAAAAAGAGTTCTAACTTCAAGGCTTTTTTTTCCACGATAGCGATTATTTAACTCCGTTCTGCTTTTGTTTTACGACCCGCATGATCCGACCGTAGCTGCGATTGCTTGGAAAGAAGCAATCCTCATGGGCTGGACGTCCCAAGCGCTAACATCAGCTCCATAGAAGACCAAAAGGTACGTGATATTGAGCTATATTTTAAGCTTTCTAAGAAAAAAAAAAAAAAAAAAAAAAAGGGGGGGGGTTTATGTTGTGTTGAATATGGTCATTAACGTGAAAATATTAAATGAATGAACAGAAGCTCCTTGCACTCAATCGTTCAGCGATTCTATCGGAAATAAAGCGACTGGGTCATGATCTCATTGGTCGAATAGAAGTAAAATAGCAGAATAATAGAGCTACTGCTATATTGAAATGTGTGTAAGAAAGGGAGGTCGATATGTCTGTCGCATGCGGCGATATTTTTGTAAATCTGTATAAATAAAGACCTAAACAAAAAAACATTTATACTAGTTTTCCCTTCACCATTTTATCCAATATCTTGTACAATACATTCATATTTGCTATATAGCGCTTGATACACATAAATAGGACGCTATCAAGGGCAACATCCGAGTCGAACGTTCACATGCGATATATTTTTCCGCTGGAAGCGAAATTTTACTGAGTAACTTATTTTTTTTATTTCTGCTCTATCAGAATCCAGCTAGTGATTACCTAGGCAATCGATAGTAGACAGCTAAGCTAGGTGAATTCATATAGGATAACATGTAGGCTATACGATTGGCAATTTAACAAAACTAAATGAACGTTCTTGGTAGTTTTGTGTTTTCATAGCCTCCAATGAAACAGGAAAAAAAAAAAAAAAAAAAAAAAAAAAGAGAGTACCGCCGTCCAAAGACGTTGACTCTTGACAGCCTAGTCTCCTCTAAGGCATAATGAAAATTTCCTTCCTTTTTATTGATTTTTTTCTTTTTCGTTTCTTCTTTCTTTTATTTCGTTTAATAGGGGATAATTCGAAAATCGTGAGGAATAAATTGCAATACGTAAAGTAAAGAATAAAGCGTCCACATCTCGAATACTAAATAAGGACTTACTGCGCGCGGACGGAGGGATCGGCCTTGTCGCCCATGCCATTTGAACGATTAAAGCCTCGGCATGTCCATCAGGACGGTTTGGTCCTCCACGGCGGTTCTGCGGAGACCCATGATAATTTCCGTAGTTGTGCTGGGACCGTTGCCTCCACGCCCACGCTGCTGCTGGGGCTTCTGTTGCTGCTGCTGCTGCTGCTGCTGCTGCTGCCCGTCTGACGTGGGGTTTGACTTGTTCACAGACTGGCCTTGATTAGAGCCTTGTGGTGCCCTGGAGCCTTGATGGGTGGTCGAAGGAGGCCTTGGAATGCTTTCGGGAGAGTCATTAGACATAAAGCTTCTTGTCGATTTGAGCAGGGATCGGCTGGATCTCGGTCCCGAGCTCTTGTTCAATCTTATACAGGTTGAACCTATTGGAGGGGGTAAAAAGAGAAAAAACCGTGTCAGTGCCAAGACTCATCATTATGCATTCCGAATGGCTTTATTCCTATTGGCAAAAAGATAGAAAGGCAAAACGAGCTCAACTAACCTGTCATCCCAATTGATCAGATTGATGGCCAAACCGAGGTGGCCGAACCTTCCAGAGCGGCCGATACGGTGGAGATAGGTCTCGGCATTCTTGGGGAAATCAAAGTTGATGACGACGTTCACAGCTTGTATATCAATACCACGGGTAAGAAGATCGGAGCAAACGAGATTCCGACAAACGCCGTTCCTGAAATCATGGAAGACACGGTTTCGATGGTTCTGCAACATCTTGGCGTGACTGTAAAAGCATGAATAGCCCAGCTCCGTTATTTTCTTCGCCAGGAGTTCGACACGGTTTGTCGAGTTGCAGAAAATAATCGATTGGTTGATTTGCAGCTGTCCTTGCGCGTTAGCGATTCGCACACATCATAATTCTCCAAAGGCTGATATCACAACAACCCGCAACACTCTCTGGTTACATCCATACCTTTGAGAAGAGTGTATTGAGACAATGCACTTTCTGTTTTTCTTCGACAAATGCGTAATATTGGGTCACTCCGCGTAATGTAAGCTCATCCATCAAGTTGATCTCGTATGGTTGTTTCAAGTGTTTATCCTTCACATAGAAAAAAGTATTAGTAAAATGGAATGTGACACGGTAATTGTGAAACCTAATAATCTCGAACGACAAAAATGGATGATAACGTACCATGAAACTCTTGACTACCAAAGGGAACGTAGCCGAGAAAAGCATAATCTGGCGATCCGAGGGGAAATACGCCAGAAGTTGTTCTATAATCGGCGTGAATTCGGGGCTCAGAAGCTTATCGGCCTCGTCCATGATAAAGGTAGGACATTCGCTGAAATCAGCGACTCCTTTTCCCGCAAGATCTAGAATACGACCTGGGGTGCCAACGAGAACGTGCACGGCTTCATTTAAGCGAATGATATCATCCTTGAGACCAGTACCACCGGTGGTGACCATGACATTTATTCCGAGTGTTTCCCCAAAGTTTTGCACACTTGCGAAGTTTGGAGCGCAGCTCACGCGTCGGGACCAGAATCAATGCTTGGATTTTATTGCTCTTGGAATTTACCCTTTCTAAAGCCGGGATGACGAAAGCTGCTGTCTTTCCTGTGCCGTTCTTTGCGCGGGCTAATATATCACGTCCGTAAGAGCTACGGGGATAGTTTCCTCTTGAATTGGCGAGGCTTTTCAAATCCAGCCTCAAAAATGCCCATGAGAAGTTCCCGCTTAATGTAAAGCTCTTCAAAATCCAAGCCTTTCGTTGCCGTGACATCCTGTTGGAAATTTAGCGAGAAAAATATAAAACGAAGAAAACGAAGAAAAAAAAGGGGAAAAAGAAAAGCGGTGAGACTTCCAGGTGAGAAGCCTAAGCATACGACGCAGAGAAGGTTCAAAGAATTTGGACCCTTATGAAAAACACGATGGGTTATCAAAGCATACCTCAGTTTGCGGTCGTAGGTCCTTCCTCGGTGTCTTTAATTGTGACTTCCAATCATTATTGGTTCCGCCACTAAGGTATATCAGCCAAGGGGACGTAACAAGAGTGGAATAGATGTATGTCGACGGCCCATAAATAAAAAGAAGGCAAAGATGAATATATATAAAAGGAAATCAACTCACCTGAGCGAAGTAGCTTCGAGCTGCTCTGACAATGCGGTAGTAGACATTATCAAAAGAGTGTACACAAATTTAAACCCTTTCCAAAGATAAACGTAGATAGAAGGTATATACGAACACCTGACAATTAACAACCAAGGAAGGAAACAAAAAGGAACCGAATAAAAAAAAAAGGATAAGGAAATCAGGAATAGAGGATGTGCCGCGTGGGTAAAAGCTCAAAAAAAAAGGAGAAAAAAAGAAAAAAGGAAAATAAGTCAAGAAAGACGAGTATATAAATTACAGGTACAGTATTAGACGATATTAAGGCGGCTAACCACACTATCTAGTGCGCGCGCTATGTAAAGTGGTGAGAATTTGAGAGATAAGGAGAGCGTGACTAGCCAGGAGTAGCGAAATGAAGATTCGCTAAAGGAAAATTTGATGGGGGTTTCAAGTTTTGCGGAGAAATTGATAGTGTCGAATGCAGTGGAAGAGGAGAGAGCGTAATGGATTGAGTAGCACCCCAAAGGTAGGAAAGAAACAGACGATGAATTGAATGATTAATGCGTTGATATCGAGTGTACAGAGAGTACTTAGAGGAAGAGAGAGCTTTTATAGGGAGATATAGCCTCCTGGATATATCAATTAATATTCGGTTGGAGAAGGAAAAAAAAAAGGAAGAAGAAAGTCAGCGTCGGTAGTGGCGGCGAAAAGGGGAGCTTTTCTCTGATTGACGATATGGGAATCTTAACAATTACAGAGAAATTTTGTTTGATTTGGGGGAGACGATAGGAGCGTAACGAGCATGTAATGTCGGCGGTCAATCTCGAAGGATGGATGTGAGGATGCGTCGGCGTCGTGTGTATGAGTATAGGGATGTGGATGATTGGAGTAAGAAGGCGGATTCCAAGAGACTGGGACTTGAAGGTTCTTGTTTAGTTCTTGTTCGTTTTTCTTCGATATTTGTCGTTTCTCAACTCTCCAACATCAATGGAGATCAGTTCCTGCTATCTTTTTTTAGATATTTTTTCTGATCTTTTTTTTTTACTTTTTTTCAGCTCTACTAGAAACTTTTTCTCCCCTCTTTGCCGATTCGAAAAAAGGAAAAAAAGAGAAAAAAAAAAAAAAGAGAAAAGAAGGAAAAGCAAAGGTATAAGGATGTATATATAGAGGAGATGAGGAGTATATATATGTGTGTGTGTGTAAAAAGAGAGGGGAGGGAAAGAGAGCATATGCTAAGGCGGGTTCAGAGTAGGCGATTGAGGGAGTACTGAGAACTAGTACCTAGTCGTATTTAGAACAGTAGTCGATGGAATACGAATCTTTGTAGTGCTCTAGTTATTTTTTATGTTCTTTTTTCTTATTGTCTGGGTGTACCATATAGTGGGAAAGGAGAAGAGAGTATATAAAGTAGGTGTGAGAGAAGTGGAGTGGTGGTGGTGGTGATGTGAGTGAAGTGAAGTGGAAGAATCTGGAGTAGAAAAATATTTTATACCAGTGTAGTAGTAAGTGAATTTTTTTTTTTTTTTTTTTTTCCTTTGCTAGAGAATGAAAAAAAGGAGAAAAAATTAAAAATAAAAGGCAGGGGAAAAAAGGAAGTAAAAAAGAGGAGAGAGAGAGAGACAGGAACGCACACAAAAAAAAAAAAAAAAAAAAAAAAAAAAGAAGAATAATAATAACAATAATAATAGCTGTCTCTGTTCCTAAAAATTTGTGGTGTGTTTTTTGTGTGGAGAATATACTAGAAAAACACTACTCTACCGCACTACTACCGCTATTATTATTATTATTATTAGTTATAATTTGCCTTTTACTCGGTTGCTTCAGCTGTTTTCGCCTAAAATAATTAGAAAGAGCCGCCCGCACATAAGTATAAATATTTAGTATTCCTACTGTATAGTAAGTAGGGTTATAAATTATAATTGACCTTTGGTTCTTCCTTCTGGCGCTTTACAATCCGTGAAATGGCAATTATATCTAGGTCACTACTTTTCCCTCTGGTCAAAAAAGTTTGGTTACGAGACTGGGCCACTACCCGAAATACTCAGATACTGAATGATGTGCCTGACAGATTCTTTATATTGTTTTTTTTTTTTTTTTTTTTTTTTGGGCGGAAATTTCCCTATATAAACGCATCGATTAGCTACTTCCCCCCTTTACAAATACCAACTTCTATATACACCGAACTTAAGTATATACACTTTAGGTGCTGTTGTATAGTAGTATCCTTCTCTCTTCTCTTGAGTAGTTCTTGTATATATATATATATCCCTACTTAATTTTAGATATTTGACGAATTGGGCTCGATCGCTTAAGCTACCATACACACCAGCGTTCCCTTTCTTTTCCTGCTGTTAAGTTTGGGGGTAATTTCTTTTTTTTTCAATTGGGGGACTTCAAAGTTGTGTGTGTGTGTTCTTGCCGTTTTTAAAATCCCACGCTGTCCATAATAGATATACCACTACCTATGATGTTTTTATCTCGAATACCACTAAATTAATACGACACGATTGATCACCACTACCTATTATACAGATCCGCTTTATTTAAACATCCGGCAATCGTCTCGCTCTTCCTTCTATTCGTTTTGTATATTATCATTCAGAAAAGAAAGAAGGATATACAATTCCACTAACTACTGAAGTAGGAATTCAAAAAAGACTACAAAAAAAGAAAGGAAACGCAAACAATCTAAAACCAAGCGACCATGCTGGTGTCCCTGACGGTGGGAAAGGTTGATGCCGGCCTGGCAATCCTACTTACCAGCGACAAGAGGCTGATAGAGTTCCCGTCTGTGCTCCTGCCTCCCGGGGTTTCAAGCGGCAGCATCGTAGACATCGAGGTATCGCGCAACGCCAGGGCCGAGGAAGCGTCCAGGGCCGCCTTCGAGAAGCTGCAGGAGGAGATATACCACTTGTTCGGCCAGAGGTCGCCGTCGAAGCCCGTGCTGCGCGTCAGGAACGTCACCCAAACCTCGGTCGTGCTGGAATGGGACCCCGTGGACCTGGCGACGGCGTTCCTGAGGACCCTTTCCTCTACCGCAACAACTCGAAGGCGGGGAACATCCCCAACCCACCACGCACCATTCCACCAAGATATCGGGCCTCGCCGTCGACACGGAGTACACCTTCCACCTCGTCCTCCGAACCTCGGCAGGCATCTTTACCAGCGACAAGGTAGCGGTGAGGACCCACAAGATGACGGACCTGTCGGGATCACCGTGTGTCCCGGAAGCATGACCCCCGCAGAGAAGGAGTCGGTGAACGCCATCATCAAGAGGATCGGCGCCAAGCCTCTGCAGGACTTTGTTCGTATCGACACGACCCATTTCATCTGCTCGGAAGGGAGAGGTCAAGGCTGGGAGAGGGCGCAGGAGATGAACATACCGATCGTGCGGCCGGAGTGGCTCGAAGCTTGCGAGCAGGAAGGGAGGATTGTCGGCGTCCGGACGTATTACCTTTCTGCGGACCCCAGTGCCCGGCCGCCTCGGCCCCGCCAAGCTCCGGCGCCGCAACCGCAAAGCCCCCCGCGTCTCAAGAGCAGCACGCTCGCGCCTCGTCGCCGTCAAGTGATACCGCTCCGGCGGACAGGCAAACGGAAACATCGGGCGCGACTGACAGTCAGCACACAGTATCAAATCGGCGGTCGCGGGAAGACTCGGTAACGGATGATCGCAACGGACCACCGCCACCACCGCCGGATAGCTCCGTTAATATCAGGCAAGGGAATGATCACTTATCTGCGGTTATGGCAGGGAATGATAATCACGATGACGATGATGACGATTCAGCAAGTGCGGAGGGATTTACGAGCGTCCCCTTATGATAATTTATCTACGAAGTCCGACGTTTTTCTTCTTCTTCCTAGTATTATTAAAATGTCTAAAGAAAGCGCAAACTTTTCTTTTTTTCTGAACCTGATTTTGTATTTAGAAAGATATTCCCCTTGACTGTATTTTGCTTTGACGAGCGCTCTAATTCTAGGTATCAAGAGGATAAAAAAGAATAAATAAATAAAAGAGGGGCCGAGAACCTCTTTATATCGGTATAATGATAATAACCAATTAAATCTCAGTCTATGTTAAGAATAATAGTGCAAACTCCTCGACTGGTCGCCGTCGCCTCGAATAATGAAATACTTTGAAATAATAGAACCTAAAGCATGAAAGCAGATCCATGAAACACCGTGACCAAATTCTTCGTTTAACAGTTGCAAATTTTTGAACCCCCTTGTAAAAAATAATTGGCTTTTTTTTTTTTTTTTTTTTTCGATTGAGCGTTGAAATCATTCGTTCCCAAAGTTCAGACGACCCTGGTTTCTCTCTGGATCCCTCATTCTGTTTCGATTATATATTAGCCCTTGGCACTTGTTTCTGCACTCCTCTCTCGACTTGATATTGCATCGAGACTTACCTGACAATCCTGACGTCTTGTCGGTCTTCGAACGCCTTAGTACTTACGTCCTGTTTGAGGTTAGCACAAGACTCGACATCACATTTAGATAGGGAGACAAAGAAATACCTGTGGTGTGATCAAGATGAACTGCTTCCCGTTTGAACGACTCGCCGCTTTAACCTATTACAGAGAAGAACACCGGATATTAGAGTCAAGGGTCAATCAAACGAAAAATGCTAAGGGACGAAGACTTACGATGAGCTGCATCGCGATACCGCGGTTCACAGCATCCATGAAGACGTCACTATATCAGCTATATTTAGCATCCATTCCCAAAGAAAGATCCTGGGTTGGGGAGTGATGTCTTCCGAAATATCTTCAATGCTTGCACTTACAATTCGTCCAGGCAACGGAAAGGAGAGCCCATTGCGTCCCATAACGCAAGCAAGAGGCATATCTGGGAATACGACTTTTCACCTCCGGATAGCGTTTTAGTCTCACGCTTGCCATGATTAGCCTGCTGCGTCGTTTGCACCTATCTCAAGGGACACGTTAGTTTGTTTCAAAACCTTTGTACAGGCACACAATGTGGCTATTGCCCTTTTGATTTTTACTTTTTTTGTGAAGGGCGATTTACCGTGAGAAAGAGTTCTGAGTTCTCGTGCTTAAACAGTAGCTGGCCAACGAATTCTCTTTCGCTCATGTAGTAGTTAAACTGGATCCGGGCACGGAAACTGATCTTTCGGCGGAAGTGGAACCAACGTTTGACCCGCTCTTCCAGGTCTCCTTAATCATCTAATAGAGTTTCGTTCGCATCAGTCAAGTGGCAGAATATTCATAAAAAAAATAATTGCTTGACTTAATTACCATCTGAAGTTCTTTCAGGTATCTCAGTTCTCTCTGTGCGTCTAGGTATTGTTTCTTCTTGTTCGCGAAATCTTCAGCTATGTCTCCAGCCGTACCTCCCAGCCTATTCTCATGGGTTAGTAACGTACCATTATCTCTTCATAAAATATATATACATATTTGAAGCACTGGCAGAATTTCACACCTTTTGTCAGCGTCTTCAAAGACTCTTGTTTAAGGAATCGAGCGTCTTGGAGAGCTTCGGTCGTTTCGCCTCTCTCCAAGTGGATTCGTTCGCCGATCCTCGTAGCTTGTGCGCTGATAGTCTGGATTATTGTCAATATGGGGCGAAGTTGGAGGATTTGAACTGCATATGAGCTGCACATACCTCGATACTTGCTTCTAATTCTTCACGACGAATATTGAGAGTGCAATGTCTGTCCGCACTTATCTATTTCTCTCTGTAGAGCTCTCATCCTGGTAAGTAATCCTTCCTTTTGCTTTTCAAGCTCAGCATAAGATTCCTGTAATATGCCGGTTAGTACCACATCAAAGAAAACATTAGGTATGAAGAAGGACTGGAAGACTGAACCTGAGATCTTTCGGCAACATGTCGAGCTTCATTCAAGCGTTCAATGATTTTGTTCATTTCCTGAGCGATAAGCCGGGACTTGTCGTTCAAGTTGTCTTTTTGAACGATAACTTCCTCGTATTGTTCGGTATAATGTCTAATTTTCTCTTTTTGAATCTTTAGAATTTAGCGTAGTTAGAACCTGTTTACAAGGGGAGTGTCCAGGAAGGTCTTGCTAAGGGTACTCTTTTTTGTGATGCTAGGCCGGCCAGCTTTCCATCCTGCTGCGTATCTTCAATCTGTGCCCCAATGCGTTCGATCTCGTCTTCAAGGCTTTGGATTCTTCTCGTGAGGTCCAATTTCTTCTTCTGTTCAGAGTCAACGGCGGGTTAGCCACTCAACTTAAGCTAGGAGGTAGAGAAAAGTACAGAAATTACCCACCGTGAATCTCCTGACCTCTTCATCGAGGCCATTGCGTTGTCGCTCAGAGTCACTCTTTTGTGACTCAAAGTCGTGCATTTCTTGTCTGAGCATTGCAAGTTCGTCCCGCTTGCGCTGTAGGATAGTTAGGATATAATGATCAAGTGTTCATGAGGGATAAAGTGTTACAAACCTGACTCTCGCGTCAATATTGACGGTCATTTTAGGTAGTCCTTGTGGAGGCCGAATAGGGTGACACACCGGCACCTTGCTGTTAAGTCATTTAGCCTTATCCAGAACCACTAATCTCAAATTACATCAATCATACCCGCCCTTGACGTTGAAGCCCCAACCGGGGCGTTTGCTGCAAAGCATAACAAAATCTAGCATGCATAGGAGGGTTGGCCATGAAGTCCATGGCCTCATGCAGATCCTCGATAAGTACGGTCTGGTCTATGACATTATTGATCACGAGCAATCTCATGACGGTGCCGTTGCTAATCTGAATTTCATACCAATCAATATCCCAGAATGAAAGTAAACATATCAGAGGTTGTTGATAGTGCGTAGATAGAGAAGCGAAGTTTTCCTACCTCCAGTGCTCTAAGGACAGTAAGGACGTCCCTTGGTGGTTCCTTCAATTCCATAGGTTCATCTCCGAAAAGAGATATAGGGGCATCGCTTGTACCAATCAGCATTAGTAGGCCGACCGTACAGTTATTAAGATTGTCCTGTATACATACCATCTGGTCCGTTTCATGAGATCCTGCAGCTGTCTTTTGTCGTCCTGATTTGCCACAATAAAACTCCCGAGGGAGCTGTTTACACTTTTTCCAGAACGCTCGACCACTTTTCATCCAAGAGCTTCACATACATTCCCACGGGGCCGATAGGCTTCGAACGCCATCTCGCACTGCTGATGGCGTCCATAAGCTTCTGTATGTTGGAACCATAGGCCGAAAGCGCTTTGTTTCGAGAATTTTCCAAGTCTCGAATGCGACTTTCAGTAACGCGAATTTCCTCTCTCTTTGCGTTGCACTTTTCTTTGGCTTGGTTGACGGCTGCCTGTGAAGCATCTAAAGCTCTCTTTTGGGCATCGTGATTGGCGACTAGGTCGTTTACTTCGCTCTTTAACCTTTCTTCTCCGAAGTTTTAGCAGCCTGCGTTTCCAGAAGCCGCGCGCACTGCTGCCCGCCTGTTCAAGCCTTTTGTGCTCTTCCTGCTCTTGTTTCTCAATTTCTTTAACTTTATTTTCTAAGTCTCTTATATTGCCGTGGATCTCCCGTCACTTGCTAAGCCCCCAATAATGATGATTAGCTTTCGTTTTGATAGAAAAAACTTGTGATAGAGATCGTCATGTCTTGGAAAGTGGTATGCAACTCAATGTCAAGTTCATTGTGGGGCATCTCAGAGGCACTTTCTTCAGAAAACTGACCTGGTTTGACATCAACGCTTGCCTGTTTGCATCAACTTCCTTCTCTTTGTATGTGTCTCTCTCTTCCTTTATTTCCTCTAGCTTCTGTACAGCACTCGCCGCTTCTTCACTCGCTCTTTGAATCTCGTTCTGGTTTCATCAAATTGAGCGGAAAGGTCGGCCTCTTTGCCCACTCGTTGTTCTAACGTGGCTTCCGTTTCCGCAATGGAATTTTTGCAAGCATTGAGATCCTAATTTTGGTGCCAATCATTTAAAGGTTTCGCGTTACCGTTAGTCGACCTGGGTTTATTTGTCCATTTATTTTATTATTTATTTTTATTTATTTTTTTATTATTATTCAACTATTACTTTCTGAAAAAAGACCCGACCAAATGATAGACATTACCTTCTCAACGTTTGAAACTTGCGACCAAGCGTGCTTTCTAATATAGAGTGTTACTCTTTCCCGGAGGTTTTCGGTTTCTTTTATGGTTTTGAACCTTTTCTCCGCCTCATCTGCCTGGTCTCGAAGATCTTTGATATCACCATCTTTCGTTAGAAGGGCAGAGCTGATGTTTGTGTATGACTTATGAAGGAATTCATAATCTGCGTAAAGTTGATCGAGTTGACGCCCTTCATGAAAAATGTGTATTTCTGCGATGGAGTGCTGTATTTAAGAATTGCCTTGCAGCATCTTGGGAGAGAACGGTCATGGGATTGTCGATTTGAAGACCCATGTATTCACAGATATCGTCGAGTTCCTCTCTGCGAGTGGAAATCGTTTTCTTCAGTTTGGATTTCACTTTGTAGCCGCCGGCGCCATCCCGGTTGAAAGTCCTTTGAACGATAATGACATCACCATATACGTCGGGCTTATATCCATCTCCACCGTTCCTGATTTTGACCTCAATCATAGCGGAACTAAGGGTAGGCGTTAGCTTGCGTGAAATTTAGTTGCAACCATTTCCGAGGAACTTGAACATACTGCTCTCCTTCTCTGATGAAGTTCTTAATACTGGTGCTCTATTCGTTACGGAAGCTTTGCCTCCAAGGCACAGGGTAAGTGCGGTTAATACCGCGCTCTTCCCACTTCCATTCTGACCAACGATGAAATTCATAAATGGACCTAGCGTGACCTCAAGGAGCTTGTGACACTAAAAACGCGTTTAATTTTAGTAGAGAGAACGATGACAGCAATTCCAAACATATATATATATAATTGGAGAAGATAGAAAGAGCACGGCAAGGAAGCATTCAGGGGAGAGAGCTAACCATGAAGTTTTCAACGGTCACCGCTAATATTGTGCCGTAAGGTGCAGGTGCCTAGTTAAGTGCTGATATCATATCAAGAACGCTAAAGAAGCTAGCAGAAGCATTTAATCCCACGGGTATGAGGGTCAACGGAGATATGCTGAAGGCCGCTGCCTACATTTTCTCTAGGATTTCATTTTCGATAGTGAAGGCTTGTGAGGCCCTTATGAATTCTTCCTCATCATCCTCGTCTGTATCTTCGCCCCGCTCCGGATTCGTATCCTGCTGTGATCTACGGCGTTTTCTCGAAATTTCCTGAAGAGTAAAGTACAATCAGTATGACTCCTTGCAAGTCCTGCAAACTTAAGGTACTAATATTAGTAGCTAGATCTCTCGGGAGACCAGAAAGCTCACCAAAGTCGCGCTAAAATGATTACCTTTTGGTTTTCGTGATTATCTGACTCATCCTCCCCTTCCTCAGGAAGCGAGCGTTTCGAGGGACCCATAGTAGATATACGTAGATACTTATTTTGGCAAGCCAACCGGGTGGCTATAGCAATACGTGTGATAAGATTTGAGGTCGACTGCACAGGAGATCAACAAGCACCTGCAAAAATTATGAAGTTGCTCATTAGCTTGTGAACGATAAAGTTATAAGGATGCCGATGGTTACTTTTTTTTTTTTTTTTTTTTGGGGGGGGTGTTTAAGGCAGTAAGCTCTATGTATCGAAATAGTACCTAAATTCGCAGCTCCGAGTTCAGTTGAAATACCAGGTGATTTTGCGGGTGGTATGGAAGGGAAGAAGAAATACTGCAAGAAAGAAGAGCAAGAAGAAGAAAGAGAAGAAGAATTACTCGTCTTAAAAGGTTTATCGCAACATGCGGTACCGCTTTGTTTCCGTGTTAGAACAAACTTGACAAAAACTTCTCCCCCTCTGCTATTTCTTTGTTTGTTTCCTCCGCACAATTTTAGCAGAAAACACCCAAGCCGTCGCGTCTGATTAGAAAGAATAAAAGAAAACGCGATGGTCACATGACATGACCAGCCAAAAAAAAAAAAAAAAGAACAGGAATCCCGGATATTTTTTTTTATTGAACTCTATTCTATCAATTTCTGCGATTAGAAGCCTCCGACACTATTATAACCTACGCAATACAATTCACACAAGGCTTCCCAACGAAGGTACCGACCATGATGGCAACCTCCTCGTCTCAGTTCGGCAAAGAATTTTCACTACAGGCAGTTTTACATGTGTGGTTTGAGGCTATTTCTTAAAATTTTTTATCGATTGATCTATCTTATATTATCTTCCGAAACGGTTTGCTGATGTTGTAAATGTTGCTGTGTGCGTTGCGGTGCGGAAAGTAGAGTAATCGTAAAGATAGTGGTGTGTTTGCCCGTACCTTTAAATATCCCTTTGCTAAGCTGTAGAAAACAGAAAAGAGAAGAAAGAGAAGTAATCGGCTGCTGACAATTTTCTATTCGATAGCTGTAGTATACTATTCGGTGTCTTTCTACCCCTATGGGTTACCCGATGAGGGGCCTATTCTGGCCGTCTGTGGAGGTCGTGAAGTTCGTCTCAAATATCTCCATTCTTTTTCTTTGCCTCCTTGTATTCAGTTCTTATAAGTAAATATAGACGGTTATTTCACCTCATCGCCCTTTTGAGAACACCAAGCTGATGTGCTTTCTATTGCAGGTGTTTATTGCAAGGTCGGGTCCGGATAACGGCCTAGAAATAATACAGTATTTTTTAGACGAAGATGTTAGGACCATTTAGAGATGCCTTCGATCATCCCAGATAAGGATCGATTTCTCACTAAAGCCTCCGAAAAGAAAGGAGAGGATCTTTGTACCCTCTGCTGGTGTAAAGATTCCTCTACAGGTTTACCTCTGATTGCGGCCGGCGGCGACGCCCACACCATAAAAGTTCTGGATACCAAGGAAGGGAAACTTAAAACGGTTCGTCTGTTACATGCCGGCCTATTGTCAGCTTTTCAGGAGCTATTTTGCGGCGCAGCCAGCTGATGGTTTCGCCAGACTTTGACGGGTCATGGCGATGTAAGTTAACGATCCAGTCAATTTCGGGTTGAAAGGATACGCGGACAAAGCTAAAGGAGAGCTTCCACTCTTCCGCGCGCCAAAGTCGGTCTTAGATGTTCAAACCTGCCCAACGAACCCAAACCTGATAGCTTCGGCTTCTGCAGATCATACAATCCGTATATGGTCCTTGCATAATAGTCATAGTAACCAACCTTGTGCTCTTATTTGCGGTGGCGAAGGCCATAGAGAAACCGTGCTTGCGATTGTAAGGTTTTTTCTCCTCCCGCCTCCCGTTCTTTTTTTTTCTTTCTTTTTTTTTCTTTCTTTTTTTTTCTTTCTTTTTTTTTCTTTCTTTTTTTTCTTTGGTTAGACTAATCAATATGCGCTTCCCAACCGCTCAAATCAGGCTTGGCACCCTACTGGAAGATTCATCCTCTCAGGGGGCATGGACCATGTGATCAACCTTGTGAGTTAAACAAGGACCTTTGCTATCTTTCCTACATTGGAACATGGCCTTATCTTTCATCTTTAATCTACTAAACAATACTTTTCAGTGGACTATACCCGTCTTACCTGACCGGAGAACCGGCACTGACAAGCCAACGATGGTGTACTTTCCTCATTTCTCCAGTATCACCGTGCACTCGAACTACGTTGACAGGTTTGTATTTAGCCATTCGCAAACTTCAGATTTGGCACTCCGCTAATGCGCGATATCACGTTAGCCTATGCTTCTTAGGGGACTTGATACTTTCAAAGTCTGCTAAAGAGCATAAAATAGTACTCTGGCAAATCATAAACTTTGACTCTACGGTTCTTCCGCCGCCAATTGCATCAGCTCCAACTACGCACGAATGGCGAGAGACAAGGTCAGCGTTGGAGAAGGGTTTGAACGGCTCTTACAATTTAACTGCGTTGACACGGACCCGTTTTTTCTAAGGTTTGGCCTATCAAGCATCCCGCACAAGTCGTCTACTCTTGCAATGGGAAACACGGCGGGAAAGATTCACCTCTGGGACCTTCAAAGAATTGCTTCCTTGGAACCCAAAGATTCCGAACTCGATGTGACAAAGATACTTGGCGATATTGACGGGAACGAAAGGGTGGTGACGGATGAGGTATCGATCCATTTGGGCGTTTGAAACCTCACGCGACTCTCGACATCCCGAAAGTCAAAACTACTATTAGGCAGTGTGCCTGGAGCCCGGATGGCGCCTATTTGGCAGTGGTTGGCGATTCCGGTGTAGCAGCATTATTTAAGAGGATTAAGCCATGATATTATTCAATATTAGCCAAGCGGATGGCATCCTGGAAAGAGATATAAAGAGTGTGTTACTCGAACGAGCTGGCGACCCTTTTGATGGATATTTGGTATAAAGATTTACTTGCCTCGTAGCTGTGGTTTGCGGCAGCAAGCCATTCTGCTTCGACAAAGCTGGTAAACCGCATTTTAGGAATGATACTTGGTAGTAGCCTTCAATGTACGTTAGATGAGTAGTGTCTAATGTTAAAACGCGAGGAAGGCGTTAACAAAACTGGTTCCTGAAAAGGTCCAACGACTGAAATCTTCTTCTGTCTGCTACATAGCAAAGAAATTACTCAAGGAAATGCTTTAATTGGTTGGAAGCTGCCCTTTGCTTTGTTTTTTTTTTTTTTTTTTTTAGGGGTGGGTTTGGGGGTGCGGCTTCCACGTAAACGAGCAATGCATTTTGGACCCTTAACCTCCCCAAAATATAACCTCAATCAAATAGCATCGCGTCTTTGTTTATTCCTTCCTTCCCTAAACCTGCTAGAAATCGACCTCATCCACATCCGAATACATAAGTAGCTTCTATAAAACCTACCATGAGATTACCCAAAAGATAGAATAGCAACCCTATGCTCAGCTTCTAGGATCGCGGAATTTCACCTATCTTTCCCATCCCAGCTTGCCGCATCTTGGAAGAAGAAAAGAAAAAAAAAAAAATCAGACGAGCGGAAAGCAACTCTCGCCCGCAGGGTCCGACTTAGTAAATGCCACCAAAAGCGAAACCATTTTCTTCCCAATTTGCATCTTCTGATGAGGAGCCGGAAATTGCGGAAACCCAAGGTAAAACTACAACCTTCACTTTAATCTGAAGCAGTTAGGAACAAAACGGCGGACGGCCAACTTGGTTGCATAGAAATTAGCTATGTCGCCCTTCAAAAGCTTCGACTGACGTACCATAAAGAATCGGTGAAGAAACCTGGGCGAAAAGCAAGTGCTGGCCGTGGAACAACCAAATCCGAAAGTGCCGTGTGCGACGACGACGACAACGACAATAAGGAGGAGGAACCCTCGAACGCGCACAGAAGACACTGCATCTCGCCGAGGTGGCAGGCCGAAGGGCTCAAAAAACACTACTAGAACGGCCATATCTAGCAAGGAAAAGCAACCCGCTAAAGTCAGCACTATAGAAGCTAATGACAAGCCGAAAAGCACTGGTAAAGTCAGAAGAGGTAGACCGCAAAGCGCAAGTAAAGCTACCAACGAGGCCGTTGAAGAGACTGATATACTCCTGCCCGATGCACCTGAGGAGGAGGAAGAAGGAGAAGAAGAAGAAGAAGTAGAAGGTTCCGGTGATGATAATGGAGAAAGAGGAAAAGAAGAGGATCAGGAGACAATGCTGGATTTGTCGACCGAGGTCGATAAATTAGACATCGTACCACGTGCCGGGCGTAAAAATAAACCTTCCAGCAAGAAATCGGGTATAGTACTAGTAATATCGCTCCCATTTTCATGCGCCACTAAACGAGAGCTCGCAGACGGCAAGTGGAAGTAGCACTAGCTAATGAAAATTTTCTCTATCTTCTTTTCCTATTCAGAAGAGTCCAAGTCCAAGCCTGATGAATCTCGGAAAGCCAAAGCTACGGAAAAAGATGCACCTGAAGTGCGCGACGCAAACGCAGAGCTTGAAAAGCTAACGCTAAAATATAACGAACTCCTGGCGCTAAGATCCACAAAAGCAGAGTTGGCTTTGAATGAGTTTAAGGAGAATATGAAGAAGAAGGATATTGGTTAGCATTCTTTTTCTCCTTTCATTTTCTGGTTTTATACCATGAAAGGACGGGCTAACGAATTAACGATCACAATGCTAAGCTTCCGAAAAATTAATTTCTGCATTGACTTCGGAAGTCAAAATCGCCTCAGAACTATCCACCAAGTCTCGAGAACTACAAGGCAAATTGAATCAAACAACTGCCCTTTTACAGGAGAAGGAGAAACAGCTTGTCGCTCAAAAAGCAGCCTACGAAAGGTTGCAAAGAGACAATGAGCACTTGACAGCAAAATTATCGTCGGGACGGCCACAAGGCCTGCAGCGGCAACAATCGGGCGGAAACACTGCAGCTTTTCGTGAAGTTTCAAGTCTGAAAGAAGAGCTCTATGGCGATCTAAGCGGTCTTATCATCAGAAGTATCCAGGACGACAATGAAGGATTGATTGTGTATGATTGCCTGCAAACCGGCAGGAACGGCAGTGAGTCTTCCAAACATTAGTTGTCAGGCGATCGGTATATCTATAAGTTGGCTAAAACCTAGGCGATATAGCTTTACACTTCAAGCTTTCAGTATCTTCGGCAGCGTTAAGCAATCGGTCCGACGGCTATAACAGTGCTGACAGCGAGATAACCTTCACCCTCTCCTTGACGTCCACGATAAGGTCCTTGAGCGAGTACTTCCAAGTTATTTAAAAGAAGAAATAACTTTCCCCAGGGAAAAGGCGTCTTCATTCTACTTAAGACTTGCAAACTCCCTGCAAAACTCCCAGGTTCAGCCTTAACCTCCATATTTTCGGTTTTACCCACAAAAGCTACCCATTCTATTAAGTGTTTTCACGAAAATGCTTCGGTATAGGAACGGAATTCCCATGTAATTAATTAATTTAAACCCCTGGTGGAATATTCGAGTTCTGGTACCTCGATTATGATGGGAGATCGCGAATGAGATACATTATTTTACACATTTGAGAGTTCAGAAACAGGATTTTAGGGATAATGGGGTCAAGAATAGGCCGTTAGCTAGGTAATAATAATCAATTTTTACGTTATTATTGCTTCTGCTGCTTTTTCTTCTTCTCCCTTTCTCTCTCTCTCTCTTTTTTTTTTTTTTTTTTTTTTATATATATATATATTTTTTCCCCGTTCCTATATTTAATTCTTACGGCTTCGTTGAAGTCTATATGAAAATTTCTCGATACCAAAGAAAGTCTCAAGAGGCATCGCGTTCCTTGATCTTGCTTTTTACACGCTCTTGGTTATGGAGTTGAGATTGTTCACTCTGAACGTTCAAACTCCCATTACAGACCACCGCCGGCGGGCAAGACGAACCCCGGACCGAACGCCGATTGTCGGATAAATCAACCTGGTCGACTGAAGATTGCCTTTCTCTAGAGGTGACGGCCTCTCCTCCGAGGGAATGAAGGCTCCATGCGAAAACGGCCACTTGCCGTATACTCTCCATAAATCGAATGGGAATTTTTTCACAGCGTTCGGCTCCAACGCAGCAGGCGCGGCTGGAGGAACCAGAGGATTTCGAGCCCAAGGTGATGCGAATAATGGACCCCTCGTTCCGTGGAACGGTTTGGGTATCAGTGGCCGAGCGCGCCGTAATACCACTACAAGTCCATCCGAGGTACAGGAGACGACGGCTTCAACCTCAAGGTTTCTTTCACCGTCGCGCATCGTAGGGACCCCGTTCCCTAGCCGATGCTGTTCGCGCCTCTCTAAAGATGACGGGTCCTCGTCCATTTCATCTGCGACCTCTGCGTTTCGGCTACGCTTTAACGGACGCCGCTGCAAAGATCCTGAGTGTGTACCCCCGTCCAAGTCTTGTATATTAAGCACTTCCCCATCTTCTTCCTCTTGCCGCTTTCTCTTTCCCTTATCACGACAGCCCTCGGCAGTGCCATCCATAGCGACATGGGCCGACATGGGATTGCGCCAACGAAATCTCAAATATGCGATAGAATCATTTCCTTCGCTCTTTCGAACGCTTCCACAGCATTCTGAAGGCAATCTTCGTTGATGAACTCGTAGAAACTCCTGCCTTAATACTATCAGACGAAAACCCTGTGATGGTCGAGAGGGCGAGCGAGGAATACAACACGGTCAAAGATCGAGTGAAACGATTCAAGATTAAGGCCGCCCGAGGTTCGTGTTCGTTGGGAGGAGTCGTGCGGAATTTGCTGGACAGATGCGTGAGCATATTGTAGCGAGGGTCGTGAGGCGAAGACGAGAAAACCCGTCGAATAACCGGAGCGGTCAGAGCTCGACCTTTTGTATACGCACAAGTTTGCATAGGTTTCCCTTAGTTTTAGTATAGCCCCTTCCTTTTTTCTAATGTATAGAACTCAAAATGCAGGCAATACTAGATGCGATTCCAGCATACATAAATTCGAACATTACATTGCGGATATATATCACAATTTTTCTTTTCTTTTTTTTTTTTTTTTTTTTTAAAAAAAAAAAGGGGGGGGGAAGAAGGAAAAAGGCAAACTCTTTAGGATCGACGTCTGGATGGATGAACGAATAGGATATATACAAACCTCGGCTTTTTTTGAGATCGTTGATATATGCTCGTGGCGGCAACGAATACATCGTACACCACGCTAAAAATGCATTCACAGCCTACGTATTGGCCATTTCTGCATTTGATTCGACAATATACCAGAACAGCGGCTTTGTCTAGCCGGACCCCGCGACCGTGAACGGATTTGGCTAAGTGCATCTCCTCTGGATGAAAATAGTCGAAAAGCTTCTTCCAAGAAGTTCACTAAACATCGGATATATATCATTCGCGTGATCAGCGACAGACTTATGCAATATAAAGATCTTCGACATGTTTTTTTTTTTTTTTTTTTTTTCAACATAAACGGGGGATGCGCAGACATTACTGCGGCAAATAACCCAAAACTTCCTGAACGGATTCAGACGCGTAGAGACATCGAGCGTCTAATATTGCACGAAGTAATTCATTCACATAGAGAAGTTAGCGAGTTATCTCTTAAAAAAAAAAAAAAAAAAACGCGTATTTCCTCTTTCCCGTTTCTCTCTCTTCTTTTCAATATTCGTATAATTCTACTAAGGTGAATATACGGATTATACGCTTGCCTTCGCTCAAGTCATGCATAGTAATGAAGGTTATATCCATGATTCGTCGGCAATCGTGAATGGACTTGATAGTTCCCGAAATCAAACCTGAAGTCCCTCAATAGAGAAGGAAAGAAAGAAAGGAAGATAAAAGATAAGAGTGCCAAATATCAACTAAGTAAATATCCCATCACCACTGCTTTCGGGCCGCAAGTGATTGAAGATGCTCCACCGGATTGCTCGAGCTTATTTCAACGATGAATAATTAATTATATCAAAAAAGAAAGAAAGAAAGAAAGAAAGAAAGAGAGAGAGAGAGAGAGAGTGAAAGAGGATGAGTATATTATAATGTAAAGTGGGCGTCTTCCTTTTCAAAAACCCCGTCCTCCCGTTTTCCTTGATTTCCACACTGCAGCCCTCTATTTTTATTTTTGAAACACACCCCAAGAGGTAGAGGGTTGGAGAGTCTAGACTCGGTCACTCACTTGAGGCGAACGCCGCTCAACCCCACTTCGCGTCAGCGGCGCCATGTTTTAATGGTCACACAAAAAAAAAAAAAAAAAAAAAAAGGTAAATACTACTGGAACCCCTTTATATACGTTCGTGCGTCGGAAATATATTTCCAAAAGATAGGTAATGTACTCATTTATTCTTACTTTGAGTACACAAGCACGAACTTCTAGTAACTAGTAGAAAAACAATTATATACCTTTGTTGTGTATAGGAAGCTGATCATAAAGTGAGCATATAAAAAGGGCACTGTTTCTTTGGTGGACAAGTTGTAACCATATAGGAGAATTAGCACGGCATCGATCTACACAATTGAGAGACTAATTGTACATGACATATATACATTCGAGGATTAATAGCGAAGGAACAAGAAACTTGGTGCTCGGAGCGCGTGGTGGAGGGAAAGGTAAGGTGTGGGTACTTTTCTGTTCCTTTTTTTTCTTTTTTCGGCCCTTCCCGCTTATAAAATGCATAATAATTAAAATAAGCGGCTATATATAAGTATATATACATGGGGCGGAGAGTTGAGATCGCCAGAGCAAGGTAGATAGATATCTATGTCTATTTTTTTCTTTTTTTTTTCCTTAGTATAATGCAAATTGAATCAGAGGGGCTAACCGACCCCTAAGATGCTGCGACAGCTTAGAGGAGGTATACTTGCTGCCGCTGACGAAATAAAAAGGGGATCCCTACTAGCGGCGGGAAGAGGGTGTGGAGTAGCAAGAGCGCCGGCGAAATCTTCCATACAACATATAAAACATCCTGGACCCCTACACTTCCCACTTAATTAGATGCCTTGCCATCATCGCTTTGTTGGGAATTTTTTCTTTCTGGATCGCTAGTCGCTTCCCGCTATCACCCGTAGTTTTTCCATCATTTTCCGAGCCGCTACTCTCAGAAGAAGGATGCGTAAACCTGTGGAATGCTCGTTTCAAAAGCTCTCTCCAGAGCTATTTTTACTGTCATGGTTATCTTGAACGGAACCGTGATATTCGTTTGCGCTACTTGGAACGGAGGTGTTAGCAGAAAAATCACTCGACTGAACGTGCATTTTTTTTCCCTTCTTGTGGGAAATATATATACTTACAATTGAGAAACATTCATGATCCTCTTTGCGGTAGTGTCTCTGAATTCGTCTGCTAGAAGTTCTAGTAGCGTGCGTTCGAGGCAGAGAGCGATCTTAACGACTCGCAACGGTATATTAGTAACAGATAAGGCTTTGATATCGCGCTTTGCGCAAGATTAGAGATTTTTTTACAAGGCAGTACCAACTTACTTTGGCATGACCACTTTGAATTCCACCTTCAGATCACCTACAGCGTTTCTACGGCCTCCTAGTTTACGCATGCCCATGCCACTCATCGTTATCCTCTCTCCAGTGCTTGTTCCCGTTGGAACCGTAAGTTCGGCCTCTCCACTTAGTGTCGGTACTCTGATTTTACCGCCGAGAGCGGCTGTAGTGATTGGTATGCTCGCCGTGTAGAGGAGATCTGCGCCGCTTCTGCTGAAGCTCGGGTGCGGCTGTACTTTGACATATACCCAAAGATCACCTTTCCGGAAGGTAGCCCTGGAAGAAACGCCGGGCGGAGGCACCGGCGCATCACCTTCGCGGGTATTCTCAATCGCATACCGTCTTCTACGCCAGCGGGAATATCGACTCGGACCGATTTTCTCTCCTTAACCACCCCTACTCCGTTACAGGACGAGCATCCGGAACCTTTCGGCGTCACAAGACCAGAACCACTGCAGTTGGTGCATGTGGATGCCATCTGAAATCCACCCTGCACAAAATGAACTCTCGTTCCCGTACCAGAGCACGCCGGGCAGTCGATCCGTTTCGTTCCGCTCTTCAGACCGGAACCGGAACATGTTGAACAGGTGGATAACGGGGTGATGTTGATTGACTTTCCGTCCCTTGCGCTGCATCCATGAAAGATATAGTTGCCTGAACCTCAATGTCGTCTCCTCTGAGTTCCTCCACAAACGCGCTCCCTCTCTTCTTCGACCCCCGCGCTCCGCCAAAAAATAAGTCTTCAAACGAAAAGTCGGCACCGAAGCCACCACCTCCAAATCCTGCGAAACCCGCGAAAGGATTTCCCGCACCTGGCCCTGCGCCAGCTGCGCCGGGGTTGAATCCACCATTAGGGTCAAATCCCGCCGCTCCAAATTGGTCAAATTGTTCCTTCTTTTGAGGGTCAGAGAGAATCTCGTATGCTTGCTGGGCTTCGACGAATTTTTCCCGAGCATTAGGCTCCTTGCTTGTGTCTGGATGGAATTTCTTAGCCAAGCCATAATAGGCTTTTTTGATATCGCCCGCAGATGCAGATTTTGAGACGCCGAGAACTTTATAGGGATCCTTCATCGACGCGCACCGGGTTGAGCTTGTTTGAAAGGACTAAATCGATACGAGTTAGCTAAATTTAAAGTACGACCTGTTTTAAAAGCTCAAAGGGTGAGATGTGCATCAAAAAACCGTGCAGGGCCAGAGAGAAAGAGGATTATAAGGCCTTTATTTTCTATCTTACTCTAGGGAATACTTACACGATGGTAAGGTGGTCTCCTAGGGAGACTTGCGTACGGTTTTGGCATCTCCGCGAAGAAGAAAAAGGGAGCCGGGCATTTTCGCATTTTCGCAGCGGTTCTTTGACGCAGCTGCTGTACTCCAGCACCGCCTAGAGGATACGGACAAGAACCAGGCGGTTGCGCAATGGTTTGTGGAAATAGCCGACGAACTTGAGTCTAGGGTATGAAGAGTTCCCGAGCTTAGGGGTGTTATTCTCAGAAAGGCTCGAGAAATCTTTCGAGGAACGTGAATGCTCATTACCCGACAGTCGTCCCAGTTAACAGACACTCGATCTCGGTTCAGTACGGCGCTATTTGGATTGTTTCAAATACTTGACTGATGGTCTTGAATTGAGGATTTTTCTTCAAGAAAATTTTGATTAAAAGTACAATTAGGTCTAATTGATATTTGTTTAATTAAGCAAACCAGATATCAATGGTCGAGAAGCGTAATACTGAAGAGTAAATATGTCTTCGCTGCTGGGAAAATGTCCTTGACGACGGCGGAAGATTTTTCTTGGTGGAATTTTTTTTATTTCTTTTTTTTTTTTTTTTTTTTTTTTTTTTTTTGGAGCTTAAGCTAAATTTCAAGAAGAAACCAGGAACCGAAAGGAGAAAAAAAAAAAAAAGAAAAGAAGGGAAATTTTTGGTTCGGAAGGCTTCCAATTCGACAGAGCTTCCCCCTCCCCCAAAAAAAAATAAAAAAAAATAAAAAAAAAACGAAAAAAATTTTAAAACTCCCGAAGCCCCAGCTGCTTCTAGCTCCTTCTACCGTACGACGCCAAGAATATAGCACATACTTTGTATAATACGTATCGTAGCTAAATATACAGTATCTGCATAGATTTGGGTCAACACAAATAGTTGCTACTCTTGTTGAGTATTTCGTGGTCAGAGGAAAGGCGATAATTTCGTGGAGTAGAGGGAAGAAGGTCATAACTGATTGCTTAACACTGGAGTTTGACTCTATTTTTATTTCAAATTTTTGTTTTTTTTTTGATGAAAATACAATAAATAGATAATTCGACGATTTGCCCTTGTGACTACGCTCTATATTTCAATAATACTTTATTGTTCGTCTCCATCTGGTAACTGTCCGGGTCATCCTCGAAGTCAATCAATGAATCTAGCCCAATTTCAGCGACTTCGGCAACGAGTCTGATAAAATTTCGAAGAGGCTTGATCGGATAGCTTTCCATCAACCACCCGCCAAATGATCCTTCTGACTTCGAATCGAGGTTGACGCCAGCAATTTGCCTGCTGGAGGGTTGCCACCCCGGCGTTCGATTATCCCGGCTGAGATACTCCTGCTCTGCACGTGACGCCGCGAGCTTTACTGTCTGGCTTTCGTCTTCCTGCAAGTAGAGGTCGCACTGGTCGCACTCTGAACAAGCCGTCCCAGAACTTGCCTGAAATGTTGGCAAAAGTGTCTATATCCCACGGCTTTTATATCCGCTCGACAAATATAGCACATAACGTAGCCGCAAGGCAGATGAGTTTGTTGCATCCATCCGATTTTATAAACGAAAGTCCACAGATAGGGCACTGAGTAGTTAAAATTAGGTTAGTAGTGGATTCAAAGGAGTTTGCAGGATGTTTGGTTTCTTCCTTTCCGTTTTTTTTTTTTTTTTTTTTTTTTTTGATTCGGTAAAGTAATGCTGATATTTATCATTCGAAACATACCGTTCTCTTTACCGCTTCTGCCATGACTCTTTCCACGTAAATCCTTAGCCCATCTTCTTCCTCCTCATAACACTTATGGAATGGGTCCCACTCCTTTTGACAGTTCTGACAGCTTATCCTGAGGCAACCATCACGTGTATTTAGGCATTTGAAAGTTTGCCTCCTTTTCGTCGTTGCTTACGTCTCGCGGCCTCATCGAGTATCCTTTCCATAGACAATTCCTTAATGAAGGTCACCTTCGGCGAATCCAAGTGAGAGAGCAGCTGCAAAGAGAATACCAAAGAAAACGCGACACATAATATAAGGGGCTTCCACCTGAATAGAGCCAGAAGAAGTGGATAAAAAATATTAAGCGCTGAAACTTCAACCGATATGGCCTACGCTCATCTATTTCAGCATAGCGACAGAATGACACCTGATGACGGCTAAGCCACTCCGATGAATGCAGTCCTCCGCGACCCTATCCTCCAAAATACGAAAGAGTTCCGAGACAATCCCACGCGCAAATAGACTCGGGAACTGAACTCGTGCATGGCGGGTCTGCTGTTGAGGACAAGCATTTCACGGAGAGGCCTTCGAGTTGCAAGTTTGAGCCTTGACCGAATGAGATTTCCTTGACGGCATGATTTAGACACGCCGGCAAATAGATGGCCCAGGTTGCATGCCACAACTTCTTCCCAGGCAAAATCGCCGAAACAACATTCGCACTCGACTAGTTCATCCGCAGCAGCATGTTCTGCTTGGTGACTAAATTAGCGAGCCTTTGATCTTCTGCTATTTGTTCGCATCTTTTTTTCGAGCCTAGTTGACAATTCTTCGATCAAGTTCAGCATTGCCACTCGTTTTGTGACCGCATCGATGAATTGATCGGGCCGTTTCCGTCTAAACACCATGAGGAGACGGGAAACCTCCATGACTTTGCAGCGATTCCCAGGAGCGTCGACCTAGACCTCTCATAGTCGTAATTGTTCTCCGCCATCACGCATCGATTGTGATTTGGAGAGGCCTTTGAATTCCTTGGCCCTTTTTTTTGATAACATTTTGAATTAGCTTTCGTAGTATAACATTAATTACAAGGGGCGGCGCATCTTCTTACAAGGTAGCGCGGCAAGCCTTTCTATATCCATGGGCTGCGAAATCGTTCCCACGGATTAATCCTTCCCTTTCTGCCTGCGTGGTTTTGCGTTCCGTTCGTGCTTTTTAAGAGTGTCTCGGCGATGAGGAAGAGCCTGGACTCCTCGCTGATGTTCGATAGCAGTTCCCTGAGGTAGCTGACCTCAATATTGGGGAATAGTTCGTTCAAGCTGCTTAGATCATTGTTCAGGCTTCGGTCCCGTTTCACCAAAGCCATGGGCCTGTCATCGGATGCTAGATCCTTCCGAGGGTTATGAGACCCTAAGGAGGTGGCCGAAGGCATAATAGATCTCTCGGAGCAGAGAAAGCCTTTGTATCGTGCCGCGGTTTCTTTGCTCTTTTCGCTTTTTGAAGAAAATGATTGTATTGATATTCGTTCCTCGGGCCGGAGCGGAAGAGCAGGGGCTTTTGGGATAAAAAAAGAAAGAAAGGGGTTCGAGGTTTAGAGATATATTAATTCTTCTAAAAAGGTTAAAATGAGAGTTTCTTCTCTTTTCTGCTTACAGAGCACTGAGCTGTCATATAAATTTTGATTCCTTGCCTGTCCTTTGACCTAGCTCGGGAGATTTATCTCGGAGAAGGCGGAGGTCTCCCTATTAAAAATTAAAAAAAAAAAAAAAAAAAAAAACCACGTGATTTGGGATATCGAAATTCGTCTTTCGCGCGTCTCGCTTGGCAGCAAGTCCGAATGTCGCAGTTAGTGACGCCCTTTAGAGTTTTGGTAGCTTATTGAGGAGCGCTACTAAGTAAGAGGTACTTAATGGTACGACCAGTATCAGCTGCTACCTAGATGTTGTGGGTAATAATAACCTAACTTGCAATTGCAGTAGTTTCTTCAGGATAGAATGGATGCTCCCCTAGGCTTATATTCGATTCGAGTTAGATATAACACTCGTACGAAGCATGGCCCATTAGGTATCGATATCTACACCGTGTCTAGGTGCTTGAAGCTAGCTCTTCCATTTCTGCCCCGACCTTTCCCCTCCCCCCCTTTTTTTTTTTTTTTTTCTTGATCGGATCCGTAATAGTTAGCTCATGCCAGAGTTTCTACTCTTCTTTGCTATACCTTTTTTTTAGCTAACGATATCAGGTCTCAAGGCAAGCACCTAGCTTTACCTATTCATCACACAAACTAGGGTGTCGAGTAGTGTAGTCGATACCTCGAGGATCTCTCTGCCATGGCGTATAAGGCTTTGAGAGCTGCTGAGAAGGATTTCGGTCCGAGAACAATCATCGACTCGCAACACAATCAGCTTCCCAGTATCTTTCAACTACAAGTCACTCCGGGGCTTTCAGCACCGGTAGTAAGTCTTTAGATGATTTCTCGGCGGGAATGGGCTACTGAAGGGCCAAATGCTAGAGATATCGGACCTCCCGGCTCGGGAAAGACAGCTCTGGGTAAGGAGATTTTATTTATTAATATTTTCCCCTAAAAGACACCGAGCAGCTGTTCTCAGAGTTACATTTCCATTTTCTCTGGGTTATTGAACTATTGATTTGCTAACATCGTTTGAACTAGCATACAACTTGTCGCCTCGCAGCTAGAAAAGGATCAAATCTTGCTGGATTGGTACCAACTCCCAATTTGTTTTTTTTTTTTTTTTAATCAAACTAAGTCAAGCATAGAACTAATTGCACATTTCAGACACATCCACGAGGTTGCCTATGAAAAGAATATCTTGCTTGCTACAAGACAGCGAGGAACAACTATCCTGCGTTACCGTTCGATATGCTCCATCCCTAGCACACTTGTATGCACTCTTGAAACGCAAACAAACATCATGGCAGTCTGCAGATTCGCAGGAGGAAATACTAGTTATCGATGATATCTCGACAGCAATATCGCGAGAATTCTCCTTTGCAGGGGAAGAAAGTCGAAATGCTTCTAAACCATCAATCCCTTCCAGGGTTCCAAGGGCAAATTGGCTGAACGAAAGCAGCGAATTATAGGGGAATTGATGACGATCATATCCAAATTAGCTGGGCATCTAAACATGAGTGCAGTTGAACTTCTATCCTTAGAAAAAGCTCGATAAAATAGCTCTATACGCATAAATCAGTGGTATAGCTAACATGAAGATTAACCCTAGTTGTTGTCATGACTCAGCTTTTATCTCAGGTGCCTACTGGAGGTGGACGTCTCGTCTTATTTCCTCCACGTGTGAGTGGCAAATCTACTCTTCTTAATGAAGCCAAAAATGGACCAGCTTTAACGGAGTGGAATCGAGCTTCTTTTTTTGTATTCTTTCTTTTCTTTTGTGGCTAATCAATCATGCTTCATATCTACCAGCCGATATGTTTAGATTTTGGTCGTCATCATTTCACTATCGCTTTCTTCTGGTCCGAAAGTCCAATCAATCATCGGCTAACAGTCCAGCTTCAGGAATATCGAGAGTAGTTCTGTGTTTGGATCGTAGTGCAAATTTTCTCGTTGGTGAGCGGTCAAAATTGAATACAGTTATAGAGGTTCCGTTAATTATTAAAAAAGTATGAAACTTCCGTGTAGCTGTTCGAAGCATTACTTCGAGATATGTCACAATAACTAATTAGACGTTAGGATGGTATCTCAGACGCAGACGTATATCCTCAAGAAACAGGAATGGAAATTCCAACCACGCAGGATGATCCACTTCATGAAACTCACAATCCGATGCATGAAGCCTCCGGGGGCGTCCATTTTCAAGGCGATTCGGTTGATGTGGCGCCTTTGCATCCTAGCATACCGAGGGATACTGCTAAAAGACGAAGTTGGATGACGAAAATGCCGTTCGACGGAAAGCGGAAGATCGTTTCTCTCCTGGTTTTGGTGATAGCCCTCGTGTGATCTTTGATCCTACGGAGCCGTCCGAAACGGTAGTACTACTGATATCGTTACGTCCAAGGCGACGGAGATGACTATCCCAGACTCCGATGACGATGAAGACGAAGACGTGGTTGTGTAAGAGTGACACAAAAGCTACGAGAAAGAGAAAGAGGAAAGGATAAATATTAGTATTATGAGGAAATTCACCGATTGTTACTTCTTGTCTAAATTTTAATAACCTCTCACCATGGGTTTTTGATTGTGGAACATGACCAGATAATGCTACAAGTCAGCTCTACGATCAACGTTTCTTTTAGGTCTGACACCGCTAAATGGATAATCTGAATCTGACTTTATTCCGAATCACGCCTAAAAGAACAATATGAATGTCGTTACGATATACATGCACTATATCTGCAGCTTACTCTATAGAATACCTAGATGGCTTAATACGCAGCTACCTATCAAGCCAGTAGAGGAGGGCTCCATTCGCAAACAATGAGCATTACATATCGGACTGCTAATCCTAAGAAAATCATAACCAGGCCCTACCACTGAACTGAGATCAATCAACGTTTATTCGCCTTTCTTCATCATTGAATGTTTTGAGTTGGATTATAGACCCCAAATTGCCAATAGCAGAAATGGCATGACTATATTGTTTTCCGATTATTGCTATTATAGTATACCTTATTAGATATCCTTCCTAAATTCTTAGGATATTTTCAAATTAGTACCTACCGTTTCGTGATATACGTAGCACTTACTCTACAATAAGATGCTTAATTTAAATATCGCAATGTCAATAATAATATATGCCTAGAACAAATGTTTTATCCTAATCCTTTTCTGAAGGCCACCAGAGGCATCTTTCGCGAGGCAGGATTCTCTCACGGAGTTCAATGCGGATCACTTTGCCAAGAACTTTGTCTGTAATACATCCTGCCTCGTGTCAATCCCCGGTTTATGGAATTTGGCAGTGGTATTTTTTAAAATTTGTTTTAAATTTATTTTTATTTATTCTTATTCATTTTTAAAATGTATCTAGTCTCCGATGTCAAAGGCAAAAACGAACCATGGCAACAACTTTCTTCTTTTTATCCTATTTTTTGGTCTTTTAAATACTGAATGTTCGGTTAGACTGAGACTTTGGATTGAAAATGAGACATTTATTTCACTTATAAAACGGAATTTCTATTGCTTCGAGGTATATCTATATTCATAGCACTTACCTAATTTCCTTGATATTTATTGCGCTTTCTTATGCAAAAGTGAGCTTTACTACTTGAGAAACGAAAATGCGGCAACGAACGACGACGATATAAACTGTTTAGTACACCTCAGCGTAAGGTGACACAAGAGTTTATTGTTCCGTAGAGATGATGAATTCACGTATAAAATAAAATAAAATATTTTTTGGTGATTGAGCATATGTATTAAACCCAAGAATGCCACATTAGACGAACATCGATAATTATAGTAAACAAATGAATATCCAGTGATATCATACTCTTCTATAATATAAGTTAGTTTACCAGCAAAACCTTCGGAGTTCTACGAAAAAAGCCAAGGTATTTAACCAATTTAAGTCATAAATTACCTCCCAGGCTCGCAAGGTACGTAGTGCTCGATGATTGCAATCAAGTATCACTTGTGAACTAAAAGGTTAAATACCTTTAATACACCGTATGATCTTCATGCGAGCTCTGCTTAAAGATAATATAACGCCTATGCTTCTGTGCGTAAATACATTCTATCGGAGAACCGGGTTTAAGAAACCTATCCTGAATTTGTTATATTATCGCGCCAGTTTTGCATTGATAATTGTACGAAGGGCCAAAAAACTACGCTTTGTTTGATGTGCGGGCAGATCAGATTCGATAATTAAAAGATTTATATACTCAACTTGAGAAGAAGATGGGGAACCAAACAAATTTCAAAATCAATTAGCGAGCTATACATATGTAAGATCACGGTTTTGTTTTGTTTGCAAACTCAGCTGCGAATTTACCAAATCGAGGAAGGAAAAGGGGGAAAATGAAGGGAAAGAGTATATCAGTTACCGCGACCTTGAAACCAAATCTCTAGATAGTGATTATCATCCTACACCTTGGAACTTTGAAGAGAGTTTCGAGTTGGAACTCGGTAGCTTTCATTTTCCCGCGATGGCGACATTGTTTCCCCCTCCCCTCGAGTAAACTTTTATTATCTGAAACATTTTGCATTGAGGGTACAGTACAACGCAGCAATTAGGAGCAGAAAAAACCAAATTGCAATTTGAGATCGTAAACGTCGTATCCCAAGGACGAGTATATCGGGAGTATAGTAAGCCCGGTTTACCTCATCCGTGTTAGCGGGACAGCGGAGTATTTGCAAATTGGAAGCCAAAAAAAGACGTTTGCGAATAGAAGTAGCGAGCGAAAAGAGACAAAAGGTAACTTTACCCGCACCTGATAATCTGAAGTCAGCCCTTAACAACCGACCAGTAGCTCTGACATCTAGAGATTCTTTAGACTCCCCCTTCCTTGCTCTCTTTCTTGTCTACTGATTTTCTTCTTTTTTTCTTGACATTCGATTTCGCTTCCCTCGGAACGTAACCCCAAGGCCACGCATACGGAGGAGACACGCAGTTTCTCTCAGCTCAACTTCTCAAGGCAACCGATTCATTCCAACCAATTCAATAACCCCCCAACCTTCTTGCACCTTTCGTGATGCTTATTCTATGCGTCGGAACGGAATTTTTGTTTATTTTTTTGCACGTC
This sequence comes from Pezizomycotina sp. ARF18, assembly GCA_002224055.1. NCBI lineage: Eukaryota > Fungi > Ascomycota > Pezizomycotina sp. ARF18. The sequence continues at coordinate 65,873 of AZLU01000120.1, read as the reverse complement.
ACTTTCTAGACCTGCAAGTCACGAGAGAGCACACGGCATCGTAAATGCGGAAGTGAATGTCGCAAGATGGAAGGCCTGCAAGTCTCCCTCCTGCCAGAAGTATGATGTGCTCACGGCACGGCATGGTAAAGTTGTCCTCTGACAGGGAGCGCTTCAAGTAAAAGCCTACGAAGTGATAAAAAAAAAAAAAAGAAAGAAAGAAAGAAAAGGAATATATAGAAGAATTAAGAGAGCCAATCGCAGCACTTAATTATCGCGTAATACCATTGTTGATATTTTTATTTGACGCTATTCTTATTGTCATCTACGTATCTTTATATGAATACGCCCGTTGACTTTAGTCTCAAATCAATTTTTATTTTTATTATCAATGAATAATAATAAGAAACATACAACACATGTGGCTGCTCACCGATTTGCGGTCGGCGATCGCGATCTTTAAAAATGGTGTGAGTGGAGGCTCGCTTCTGCAAATTTCTAGATTCGGTACCACTTCCAGGGGTTTTTGGTTGAAGGAATAACTACGAGAGATCAGGCTGGAGCACTTTGGTGTGAATCCTGCGTTCAAAAAAAAGGAATGTATCGAATCAGAGAAAAACCCAACTTGCATACGTTATACAGATCTATGTCTCTTTGTACGTTTATACAAAAACAAGCACTATTTTGTACTCTTGTGGTACTATTTTTTACTGAGTGAGAGTCGCGCGACCCACGTGTCCCCGGTTTACAGTGCTCGTAGTGCTCAAGTCACTCATCTCTCTATTATATTGATATATTTATTAATATATTTATATATCCATTTGTTACTTATTTAAGGATTCACCGGCAAAGATCGCGGCTTATACTCTTGTAACAGCCCCCTTGCATTATTTTCTTGAGATCTACTTAATTTCTCGCCAACTATACGATACTTCATATATCTTTGCGCGACTGCCTAGCACTTGTAAGTTATATCTAGCTTCGCTTTTGCCCGAAGTGCTCATCTTGGAACACTATTTGCCCGCCTATTATATCGTGAGAAAATCGAACTGAGATATTTGCCCCACCGTATTATATAGAAGCACTCTGAGAGGATAACTTGTTTGTTCCCAAATTTTTCTGTCTTAGGATAGCGAGGCCAGTCAGGGTGTCTCAATCTCCTGTGAATAATATCGGCGAAATATTAGAGCCCGCGGCCCGAACTTCCCCCCACATCGCTATATCGGGATATATCTGATAATTGTTTAAAAATATTGACTTTGCGGACGTCAAAGAGACATGTAAAATGTTCCAAACCCCCACAGCAGTTATGGCTTATAAGCTTGTGAGACACAAAAGCGGTGAGAAAAAGTGTCAGAAATATAATTACATGTTCCTTAAGATTGGTATACCGATATTTTTGTAAAGTTACTGATTGACAACGACCAATCATCAATAGTAGTCGTCATCATACATTTTGACGAGTGGGCTTGAGCGATATGGATTTCATGGCAATAGTTTGAAACCAAATAAAAACAAGTTGACGAACCCTCATCATACCAGTGCAGCCGCCAAAGTTTCGAAAACAATTTCTTTGAACGAAAGTATCGCGTTGATCTCGATATAAAAGGATGAGGATATAAAACCGGCTAACCTTACCATTAGTGTTTTTTTTTTTTTTTTTGATTTCCGGTACCGACTTGAGCCGTAGCTGAATAAACGTGGACACAAAAATAAAGTAAAGAAGAGTAAGCGAAATATAATAATCAACCACGAATTGATCGGTATACAAATTAAACGGTTCTCAAGGAGCGAATGAACTACGAAATTAACGAGTTATATTTAAAATATTCATCAAATCAAATAATAATAATTATATCTTGGACCTATTTGCGGCGAAAGTCCCGGAAAATTGGTAACCGATCGCTTCAGCTCGCCTGCTCCGATTCGCGAATATTTGCAATTGGTGAAGTAAATGTCTTTACATTCTAAGCCTGATGATGGCAACGTGCAATTGGTCAGTTGTATCTTTTTTTTTTAAAAAAAAAAAAGGGTGAAGTTTTGTCGGCTTTCCTGTAAACTTTTTTTTTTTTTAAAAATATATATACAGGAAATGGCGGGCTAGAATCTAGCTAGTATCATCATTTAAAAAAAAAAAAAAAAAAAAAAAAAACAAAGATTAAAATTGGAAAATATAATTAAAGAAGGACAATTAAAGTATATGTTTAATTAAAGCAAAAATAAACGGTAAACTATATCAAATATGACAGGGCTGTGATCTCGATAAAAAGTAAAAACCTTCGCAATTGGAAAGATTCCTATTTCATCTTTATACCATTTTAATATTTAAGGTTAGTATTTTTATAACCTCCAACATGTCAAAATTGAGCAGTAGCAAATGGCGCAGCACTTTGCATTATCATTATCATTAATTATAATTATTAGATCGGTCCGTGGTGAATAATATAACCCTATATAATCTTATAATAAGAAGAAGAAAAGGGAACGTTCCGAGATATAGAATGTGCCTTCGATCTTTGACTAGGGAAATCTTTAGCGTGACAGTTTACCCACCGTACATGGAAAACGCAAGAGAACACGCCTCTTTCCCTTCCCTCATTTTTTTTTTTTTCTTTTTTTTCTTTCAGGGAAGATATATTTGGTGCACCACGACTCCACGAGCACTGAAACCTCGAACCTCGCCGAAAAGCCCCTCTGGAATAAATAAAGGTCAAGGTAAATATAACTCGATTTGTGGCTTTTTGCGAGCGAAAATTACCGTAAATAGTAAAATTAGCTTTTCTACCGATCCCCTACCAGTAGAAATCCTCTCTAGTGGTTGCACGAAATGTATCAGAAAAAAAAAACAAAAAAAAACAAGATAATAATAAAATATACTTAAGTATTCTTTTTTTCCCCTTCCCTTGTAAGCTTTTGACGCTAAGATTTACCCGAGGTAGCCTTTTCTCCACGCCTTCCCTCAAAATAGCATGATGGCTCGCTGTTTTACAAAGGGGAAGGTTTTTCCGTCTCCGGGAGGACGAGGAAGGGGGCAAACTTTCGAAGACAGCTTAGACAGAGCGGGTGACAAATATCTTAGACTTGGGGGATTTGCACGGAAAACAAAAAAGAGCAGGATCTTTAGTTTTTTGACATTGACAGCTTGCGAGATTGGTCCTCAAAGGAAAAAAAAGGAAGCAGCTTTCTCTCTTAGTAAATATTTTCGCAGTATCATTAATTTCCTTTTTTTTTTTTTTTTTCTATATTATTTTATTATGTATGTTTCGTTATACTGCTGGATGTTTGGTCGCCTTTCACCGATGCTACCGTGATACATGTTCAAGAAATTCCCTACTCCATTCTCAGTTTGGAAACCGTCAAGTATCAGTGATCTTGCCTTTCTATTCTATTAGTTTCGATCTACTTATAATTGTCATTCCTATTTCATTTTGTTTCTATTTCTTCAATCTGGCAGCATCATTACCAATATCACCACCCCTGCATAAATTTATGACATTATTTCTATATACCTTTTATAGCATTAGCAGTTAAAAATATCCTTATCTTGCGCAATTTGGATATCTAGGTAGCTATCTAGCTATTTAGGAGATATAATATATATTTAGATTTCTTTTAGGCTCTAGAAATCATCACTAGAAGAAAAACTGCGAATATACTCAAGTACGTAAATAAAGTAACGCCTGAGCTGAGACAGCGAACTACGTAACCATGATCACGGACTGAAGTCGTCTCCTCCGTTCACGATACCGGTAGTGCAACTCCCTTGACCGTTCATCTCAGTTTCTTGAGCGTAATCCTTGGCACTCCTAAAACTCCTCGGTTAGACGTGCATACTGTGTGCAGCAAAATTAAGCACTGGTCTCTGTGAACCAACAAAGAGAAAAAATAGACTGCCAGCGCCGCACCTCCCCCTCGTAGCTTATAGTACGGCACCCGAAATGTGAAATGAAACAAAATACACCGTGGACGCTCCGATCTACAACAATTCTGAGAGTCAAAAGCAAGGGAAGAATTGGCGATTAACGTTTTTATTTCCTTGTTTTT